>BQKZ01000365.1:88454-101072 GCA_036244855.1 Temnopleurus reevesii
GTTTTTGGTATAATATGGCTGCATATCAATTCTATTTTATTCTTTCGGTCAAATAATCTGAGACAAAATTATGTTCCCAATTGTATGTCAGTTTATAATCATTAGTTAAAGGTGTATTTTGAATTATTTTTCTTCACAAAATTACATCGTTACACTTTTATGTTACTTTTATGATTAATCCCAAATGATAATTGGAAGCGTTTTCTCGGCATTCGAATAAAGCTTCTCATTTTATTGAATGGTGATGATGAAATTAGATTCAGATGGGTTGATCATCTCATGCTTTTTGTTTGATATTTCGCGTCTAATTCGACTCCGATGGATTATGGATGAATTATTAATGCTTTACCTGTTTTCAATTTGCTTTCATAGAAATTAATTCTTGTTTGCACTGTCTGTAGATGAGATCTTCAACATGTTCAAACGTAGATCCGGTAAAAAAATCTTCGTGTGCTTTTCATTGTCAATTTTCTAGAGTGAGATTGAACTGGGAATTTACATGTACCATGTATTCAATTTTTGAATTGTAAGGGGTTCGGATTTAGGTTGCATTCATATTTAATTGGACATTACAATCATATTCTTTTATTTTCATTTCACAAGTCATTGGCAGGCTACATTCAAGATTTGATGAATTGTGTTACAATTAATTATTCTAATTAAATAATTTACGCAGCACTTTTGGACACTTAGATACATTAGAAAACAACAAGCATCAGCTATTTCACAAATAAAGTGAATTACCGAATTACCAATGTATTCAATGCACAACGCTGTCTTTTTCACTGTCAGACTGTGAGCTAGGTTCAATAACAAAACACATGAAAACATATTCCGAAGTCACCTGTATACCTGTATAATGATTTGAGGAATAAAAGTTATATCTAACACTCCTATAAAAGTAAACAAAATCCTTTTCTTAATGCGCCTTGAGTACTTCGTAGAGTGGATTTGGTGTTATATACATGTACGTATGAATAGCATTATTGAACTAAAGAAATAGATTATTTCGTGGTAGCCACAGGAAATCATATAATAACAGGGAAAAACAATTATCTGTAAATGGATATTTACTTACCATAAGCAGGCGGCCCATACCATCCAGGATACGCAAACATCTTCAAAAAATATATCAAGGAATAGCACCTTGACAAAAGTGACTCGTCACAAGTTTCTTCGCCAATGTCCTTGAAAAAGCTGCGTCAAAAGTTAAAACGCAGACGACACGAACGAATTTGGCGCCTTCAAAAGCTGCAACAAATTCGACAGGTGGTATCGGTGAAGTGCAACATACACACATGTACGTCAAGGTGTCCTATGGTTTCAGTACTTGGAGCTGTTCAATAGTTGCTTCAAGGTCCTCGAAAAAGTTGCGCCACAAGTCAAAACGCAGACGATACGAAGGAATTTGGCGCCTTCAGAAGCTGCAACAAATTCGACAGGTGGTATCGGTGATGTGCAACATACACGCACATGTACGCCGAGATGTGTGCAATGGCTTCAGCACTTGTAATTCTTGAAAAGTTGCTTCAACGTCCTCGAAAAAGTTGCGCCACAAGTCAAAATGCAGACGACACGAACGAATTTGGCGCCTTCAATAGCTGCAACAAATTCGACAGGCGGTATCGGTGGTGTGCAACATACACACACGCACATGTACGCCGAGGTATGCAATGGTATTGCCGCGTGAAAATATATCTCGCTGGTGTCGTGAATGTGCTAACATTTGCTACAGCAGATAACGAGATGATGCATGCATGTGAATCAGTTTGCACCGCTGCACTATTGACTTTTACATTAGCGAAATTAACACGCTCTGCTACTTGTTTGTTGATATGCCGATTTAAAAAAAAAGTGTTAGAAGTTGAAAGAGGTCCTTTTATCCTTCTTTTGTTTTAGTACAGCTTTTATTTTCCTTTCGCAGGTTTGTTTTAATCAATAGAGATATAATGATGCCGGTTGGAAGATAGCGCGAAGTGCGTCAATGTAAAGACGCCAAAACTTCAGGGTTGAATACTGTCCGATCGCCGCTCTTATAAGAATCACGGACCCGCTACTATCAAAGACCTAGAAGTTTTAATTTATTGCAACTCTCGCAGAGCACTTCCCAAATGCTTGTACGTTTGGTGTAAGGCTAATTCGCAGACCATACACCAAGTTATACGCCAAGGGCTATCTATATCGGTCCCCGGCAAAAAAAAATATATTGATTATGAATGAGCTGTGGGAAAATAAATGGCTTAGTTATTCAAATCACAATGCTTCTAAAAGAAAAACACATTTATCATACAATGCAGTCAGTGTGACAGTAGCGTGTTATCATTAACGTGGATTGTGGTGGTGGTGGGCTAGTGGGAAGAAGTTTTGATGAAGAAGTTCAGATATGGCTGGAGCGAGAGAAGGGAAAAGAGAAGGAGAGAGGGGAAGATAAGAGCCTAAGTTGTGAGGAAATACATGATATTATTAGCGATGCTGTTGTGTTTTTGCCGCTGGCGTCTACAAGCACATTTAACCACCACAGTCCCTACTATAAAGACACTGCAATCCAAGGACGCCGCGGAAATGGGCTATTCATCGAGTCCTGAAGTCACAAAATATTATTTGTAACGCCCTCAATACAATTTCAAATGCCATGAAATATGTTGTTTCCGATTATTATTGTTGTCTATGACCCTCCAGTAATTTTTCCCCACAAAAAAAATCAAGTGGTTTTTCAATTTCATCTCAGATCTTCTCTCTTTTATCTTCTCTTCTCCCTTTAGGCCTCGCCGCCTTCTCAAATTTGTAAATTCATAGAGGGGATGATCCTCATCTATTCTTCTTGGACGAGCCTGATATTATTATGTTACCAAGGCACGAGATAACACCCCAAATACCAATAGACTAAAATATCCCCCCCCCCCTTATTTCTTTTCATCTCATTCCTGAATCACTGGAAGCGTTTATCTCGCGCGTCGATCATCAGCATCAATGAAAGCACGAATTCCTTCAGGAAAAATAGTAAATTAAATATCTAAATCTTGTTGACTATATCATGGCACGCATAAAAGTGCAAATAACTGTGGTCGATCGCAGCCCATCACGAACGCAATTCACTACTTAGGCAAAAAAAAATTGTTTGGATGACCAAGAATAAAAATTAAAGAAAAAATGAGAAGAAAAGTAAAAAAAAAAAATATTTTAATTAATTTTTAAAGAAAAAAATAAAATAAAAAATAAAAAAAAAAAAAAAAAAAAAAAATAATAAAAAAAAAAAAAAAAAAAAAAAAATAACTATAAATAAAATGAAAATAAAAATTAAAATTAAATTAATATTAATTAAATTTAAAAAAATATAATATAAAATATAAAAAAAAAAAAAAAAAAAAAAAAAAAATAAGAACAAAAAATTTTAAAAGGAAAAAAAGAAAAAGGAAAACAAATAAATAATATTTTTTAAAATAAACCTGATTCATTTTATTGAGAACTTGTCGGTGAATCTGTCGCTAGCCTCCGGGCAAATAATATTGTATCTACTTGTACAGGCTTGATTGATCATTAAGAAAGCAGTTATCAACTTTACGTTTATTACATCAATTTGTACTTTACTTCGACACTTTAAACAGGACTTCTGAGATCTTTTCTATAAAAAGGCGTGGGAAAAGAAAAGAAAACAACTCAATTTTCTTATGCTAACCCAGCATCAGCCCTGCTCCTTGTGAGACTCAGTATATGCCCTGTCGTAACGGTCCACATACGCAGAAATAGGCAGGGACACACTTGACTAGAGTAGATTCAGTCTGCTGACCACCGACAAAGGCTAATAACGCAAAGTTTTGAGTTGGTCTTAAAGAAAAGTATATGAAAAAAATCGGAGAAATGTAGAAATCATAATATCATATTTTTCCCATGTTTTTTTTGTATTATTGATATATCAAGTTTTTATTTACTTGTTCCTTCGGGGGTAAAATATCCTAGTATCTGCAAATGTTGGAGATAAAACTGATCATGTTTCCATGGTTACCACAATTACTCGCCTAGTACTATTGTTATAACTATATACATATCGTCCGTATTATCATGAAGTGACTGTAGCCAAAGGGTAATGTTGCACAAAACCATCACTCTAAATGCAATTCAATTGAAAATGGATATTCTACAATTCTAAAGCGCATTTTCAATAGGATACATTCTAAAATGTTGCTATGTCGAAATTCCATGCATCATAATGCCTCTTTGCTATCGTCTTTGTGAAAACACAGACAACATTACTTGAACATTGTAGCGCTACGCTTTTTGCTGGTTCTTTATCTTTCCGGACTTTAGAATACTACCATTCATATATTTTCAGACAAATCGAACCTTCAGAACGGCGAACCGTTGTGCATTTTCAGACTATCGGGTAATCGAATTAACGAACCTTCGAAATAATAAACCTTTGAAATTACGAACTTGAACCCTTAGAAGCTTCTTTGAGTACCAAAACGAAAATTAATTCGACTTCAAGTTATCTGCATAAATTCTTTCTCTAGTCATCCCTCGGTGGAGGCAATTAGGAATTCGCTTCGTCTATGGGGTCTGTATATTTTTTTTTCTCTTATACGAATAAAAGTCAATTACATTTATGATTGCGGGAACAACAAGCTTCATCAGCCGAGTTAAAAACTATGAAAATATGAAATAAACATCAAACAGTCTGGGTCAAATTACGGTCAAACCTAACAGAGCGTCTAACCATACAATTGTTACCCGGACTGCTCCCATACTCTTTAACATTTTCCTTGCTGATATTTTTTGCTTGCTAACGACTTGGTTATTCTTTTCGGAAGCAGAAATATAATCTATTTTCTCATAGGTTTAATTAGCCCTCAGTGTAATAATCACTTTTTAAGAGTTCACGGAAAGGCTATTTGATTTATTATTGAAAAGGGGCAATTCTTCAAGGGGTCCTGAATACGACTAGGTGAGATTGCGTGTTCTTTCGAGATAACGCAACTTAAGGGGTGCATAATAGCTCCCGGTTTTCAATAATCAATATTATATCTGTATCTACATAAGATCATAACTCATTAAGTTATTCTTCAATCATTAGAATTCAACAAAATTTAGTGTTGTAATGCTAATTGGATACTATTGTGTTATTTGATTCAGATAAAGTATATTGATACTACAGTATTGTTGATCACCATCACTGATCATCAAAGTTAGTTCTTTTTTTTCAAAAGAGTTAGAACACTTAAAGAAATATTTGTATTGAGACTGCCTTTCTTATTCCCTCTACACCGTGGAGGCGCCATAGTAAAGTAGACCTGGCTCTCGCCTCTCAACCAGAGGGCCGCGGTTCGAGTCCCACCCATGGCGTTAATTTCCTTCAGCAAGAAATTCTTCCACATTGTGCTGCACTCAACAGAGGTGAGGTGAATGGGTACCTGGTAGGAATATTTATTCCTTGAAATGCCACGTACGCTGGTGTACGCCGGGCTAAAGCCAGGGTAATAATAATGCAAAGCACCTTGGGCACTCCGCAGAGTGGGATATGTACGCTATATAAATTGCATCTGTTATTATTATTATTATTATTATTATTATTATTATTATTATTATTATTGCACTTAGCACTTAGCTATATCCTGATATATTCTACATAAAACTAATGCATGTTTGAAAACTTGACACTCCATTCCAGTATATACATTTAATACAGTTACATGAAGCATATTCAGGTGCTTAATCAAAGCTTTACACTTTTCAGTGAAATCTGAGATCAGACGATGATTAGTTTGTTTGTCGATGGTTTAAAATCAATTTGTGTATGGTGGTCGAAATATTAAAACAACAAAGCGAACATTTTTGTGATGAATAGAACGGAAATCAATACAATCAAAACAACCACATTTAGTTAACGTTCACCAAGGTCGGGGTGTTTTCATATTTATCTATGATTTTATTTCAATATTTGCAACAATAAATGACGATTAAATAGTTTACATCTCTCTTGGAGATGTAGCAGTTACTGGATTATAATTGGGGATCATTGGAAAACGTTATTCTGATGTTGAAACGTATATAGTTGTAGCATTGAAAATTCCAACTCTATTAAATGCAATATTATGAAAGCCAAACTATAAGCACAAAGTTCAAACTACCATCGTTTAATTAAAATTACATGGGATCGATAAGATTATAATTCTCTAATGAAACTTTAAATAGAGTAGAATTGAGACAAGAAATATATTATATCCTTTTTATGTAAAAAGAAATTTAAAAACCATCTTATCAGAATACATTACAAATCTAACTCTGTAACATCGATCCACTTTATTTCCCATTTATTGCAAAGTGATATTAAGCACATTATGCATACCTAAATGTCACAGTGGTTTCAATGAAAAAAAAAAGATATCGCCCATTTTTTTTTTTTTTTTTTGGGGGGGGGGGGGGGGGGGGGTGGGGAGAGGATCATGGATATAAAGGGCGATTCAACTCTTAAATGAATGAATTGGCAACAATACTATATACCTACATTTTCCCATGCCTGCATGAGAAAAATGTTCTGCAGAATAATACTAAATGAGAGATACTATTCACTTGAAGTTTTAGAATTTTTTTTTTTTTTGCAATTTCATTTAGCATTCTGCAGCAAAGGATGGCCTGGTTTTCAGCATGGACCTAGATCTACCAAAAACAGATGTTAGTGCCTCCATTATTATCAGGGTTTTTTCTTTGACTTCACGACGGCATGTATCTGTGTCATCTGCAACAAACATACAAAACAATTACTTTTTGAAAGAATACAACTTTTTATCGATTCATTTCTGACTCCGACTCATCATACAAATACCCCGTCCACATTCATTAACATATTCACCACGACGCTACCAATGCGACACTGCAATTTGTATACTACACATGCATTATTGTACAGAAAGCCTTCGTAACATAACATAAACCTGCATATCTTGCAGGGGCTGAGTTGGGGAGAATTTCGTATTAATTGACTGAATGAAAAAGAATGACACTATAGCAATTCAACTTCGTATATTTGTAAGCGTCACGTTATTTGGCTGCTAAATTACCCATGATTTCCCGTCCTATTGTACCGGCTCCATAAGCATGCGACAATTTGCTTGCATCCGTGCCTATAACATGTTTTATTCTCCCCTCCATGAAATAATACACTTTTATTTCAACAGCCTTTCCCAGGTTACAAAATGTTGACGAAGATATTAATTAGAGGAAGAGGTTTTCAAAAAGTTTTTTTTTGTCATTTATTAATCGTAGTTTTAAATGGTTCCATGTTGCTGTTATATAGCTTAGTCACGCACGGCATGCAATTCCAGGGGCCTGTAAAGTAAAAGATGCAATTAAATGTAGGATAAATATCAATCGTTAAACGAACCTTACGATGATTATCAATGAATATGGTAGATATTGATGAATGAATATTGATCGTAAGTCTATGGCAAAATTTGTATCAAAGAGATGCGATTAATTGCAAAATTACTCGTATCTCTTTAAATGTTACAGACCACAGGTCTTTTAAGGGACATAATTGTTTTACTAGTTTGAAGATTCTGGTATGTCCTCATGATCAAGACCATTTATGGATTGGAAATTATGATCAAATTATCATTTTCTTGTATTTTGTTATTTTGAATTGGGTCTCACACATGCAATTTATCGAAAAATATATAGTATTTTTTTTGTGCAAATATTCAAATATCTATTTCTCTAACCAAACACAAGTGAATTTCTTTGTAGTTTTATTTTATTTATTAAGAAAAAATGATGTTCCACAAATAAGTCATCAAATATAGTTGTTCTGCTGAGATATTTAAACACAGTCTAAAAAACTTAGCATTTTAACACTTCATATACGTAATTGATTATATTTTCATCTCAATATTTTTCCCGCAATCTCTTCTCATGCTCTGGATTTTTTTTCGAGGATTATAATTTACCCCACTTTTTGCACTAGTTGCCTTGAGCATTATTAAAAAAGAAAAAGTCTATTCGGGCGCTATACAAATTGTTTGAATTACTATTATTTTCATTATGACTATTATTAATGCTAAATAGGATAGACTTGCAATAATGGCTCTTGTGTAATTTTTGTGTAGTTCTAAGGAAATCATTATGCATTCAAGCGTCTTGCTCTATTTTTATTTATCGTCAATGGATGATACAGCGTGAGACAGTTTGCCATGTCTGATTCACATCGATATAGTATAATATTCCGAATAATCATTTACACTTGAGCACTTATTATACCTAAATATAATGTATTTATTGTAATGAATAAAGAATGCTTTTTAAATGCATTGTTTTCGTTCAACAAAATCTAAACTGCCAGATTCGAAGTGCTACCTAACTGCCTAAATGGTTGATGGCGTTCATAAAATAAGCTGTTAAGTCTTCGATGTCAACGTTAAGTGTTTCATAAAAGCTAAAGAATCAATATATGACCTCCATAGGCACAGGGATCATTGGAATAAAGCGATAGTGGTACACTTATCCAATTTCTAGAGATATCTTGATAGTGCCTGTATAACTTCCTTCTCTTTTTTGCTCCATATCAATCGAAATGTTATAACATAGATCACAAAGATCTCGATTTGATTTTTTTCAAATAACATTTGCCTATAAGGATATTTTATAATACATCTTTTAATTTTCCCTTGTCACCATATCAAGCACAAACTTTTTTTTTCTCAATCAAATGGGCACGAAAATCACACGATCGTGAATAATTGTGATCTCATGGCACGGAAAAAATACAATATAACTGCAACATAGGTTTAATCGTATTCACATATTAATAAGTGAATACAGAAAGTGCTTAAATCCCAATAGAAAAAACCCCAAATAATGCTGCTGATGTTGAAAAAAAATCAGGGACAGATTGATTTCACCACACTCTCCCCTACACTGCACAGCATTGGACCTTTAAAAGCGCAAAAAGGGCAACACTTGGGGAAAATGTTAGGAGCAATCGCACCGTTTTAGTGACAAATTGAACCATAAAGGTATGATATTTTTATCCAGAGAAGTGTTCAGAGGATTCTAATTAGCACCTTTGAGGATGTGGGATGCTTGGTTCTAACCTACCCGATGATGGTGCCACTCTCCAGGTAAAAACGATGGTGACTTCAAAAGATATCGAATAATGACTTCTCAAATAGAAATCAACGCCTGAGATTTTCATATTCTCATTTAATGAAGAAAAATCGGATGATCAAACTGTGAAAATTTTAGCGAAAATTTCAACAGTTAAATTGAATTTTCAAATTCAGAGATTTGACGATCACTGCCGCTCATGGGGATCCGTGCGATCGGAAAAACCGACTGAATATGTGACGTCATGTCGGACAACTTTTCATTCCCTTTGTACATATATATTTTTTAATGGATTAATTTGATATTCAGAGTAAGGTTGCAAAATCATTCTTCTCAAAATATATGCAGAAGCGATAAAGAAATGCTTTACCTCAACCCAAAACAGGCATTTTTGGGGAAGAGTAACATTTTATGACATTGATATGAATGTAAAATGTGGTCATTTGTGCACCTGTGACATCATCAGTTGCCAATTTGTCTAAATATTTAAACATTCACAACTTTCTTATTAGTTGTCCAATTCTTCTAAAACTTTTTTTGTCCCGTTCATCTCATTTGAAGAAATATTATTTTGGGGCAGATTCTCCTTTTTAAGCAGAATAATACAAGTATATGAATAAGAGAATCTGACATCATCCACTACCATGACCACCGTAGTTGAAACGATCAAGAAAGGTGTGAGTCTTTAAAGTACATTCCCTCCGAATTCACAATTTATTTAATCTTTAGAATGATAATAAATTCGTCTAATTTTTCCCAAAATTTGATGGTTTTCACATTAGTTTCTTTCATCTCTCTCTGTGTTGTGTATTTTACTTAGGCCATCATAACACATTTCTCTGTCTCTGTCCTCGCTCTCCCTTCCTCCCTTCCTCCCTTCCTCCCTCACACAAACACACACGCATACGCACACACACACACACACACACACACACTCTCTCTCTCTCTCTCTCTCTTTCTCTTTTTCTCTTTCTCTGTATCTTGTTTTATGATCTTAATTGTCCAGTATTCCCTATATTTTATTGTGATTCGTTTTTACACTTCCCTTACTCTACCTCTTGCAACGTAAATTGCTTTATACTTCACTCCAAAATAATGAACTTTGGTTCGCACCCATTCTGCAGCACATCACACCTTCTTCACTTTCCTTTTTTTTTTACATTTTCCACCACGCTTCTTGCTTATCCCGGGACAAATTTGAAGAAGAGCAAAATCACATAAAGTTGCCCAATATCCCAGTAATATCTTGAAAAGCCATTAATAATCACGGCGTGCTTATAATGGGCGCCAGTTGGTGTATGAGTGTGTGATGGTGATTGTGAAGTGAAATGAGGCGATGAAAAAGTAAAAAGAACAAACTCCTCAAAAACCTAAAATGGTTCTGAAAATTGCAAATGATTAGAAAATTAGGACATAGCCCCGATATATCAAAACGACTGGACAGGAGGAATGAGGAAAAACAATGCGGGTCAGGATGTATTTCGGAGTTTTTGTGTGCACACTACCTTTCATATTTTTCGTATTTTGACAATATTGAAAAGAATTTGTTTAGCCCCTTCCTTTCCTTCATTTTATTCATGAATATATGTTGTCTTTGTTGGTTTTTGCATATTTTTGGAGGCTCTAGATTTGATTTTAAAAAATTGACTGCCTTTTGATAAACTATTGTCAGAACTCGTCAGTTCTACAGCGAGCGACATATCCTTTTATTTCTCTAGATAGGGTCTAAACTCAATTTAAAGAGATACAGATTTTTCGCCTCGTACGTCCCATACTAATTAAACAATACCATTAATATTTCACATTTGACTTGAATTGATCAGCTCATAGAAAACATTCATTCTCTCGACACACAACATTTATTTTCGATGACGATAATTATTTTTGTTCATGGTGGGGATGTCGTGTAGTGGTTCGCATATTTGACTTTCAATCAGGGGATCGGAGGTTTGAATCCCATTCCTGGCGTTCATTTTATCCACTTGGTGCCGCACTCGACCCAAGGAAGGTGAATGGCTACCTAACACAAATGACAAACCTAACTAGCAAACCTTACAACTGCGCTGCTAAAGCCAGGGTTATCAAGTTGCATTATACAGGAACTCCTGATAAAGTAAGTAAATACAAGTCAAAAAGAGAACTACTGAAACTGCTCACCCGGTATCCAATAATGGAGAGCTGTGGAGTAAAGGTGGGTGTTTATGAAAAAAGCTAATAATTAGTACTCTTACTACGTATTTTCTTATTACAATTTCATTATCAAGTTGCAATTCACTAATAACGACTTGGTAGAATTATTTCATATATTTTGTTTATTCGATTGAATACACCAGAGGAAAAAGGTCTTCCTATTGATGATGTGTTAACCTTTGCTGGATATACCTCGATTTTTAATGACTTAAGTCAGCCATTTAGAAAACAAAAGTTAAATCTCACAATGCAAATATCTAACTGCGATGATTCAACGCTCAATTGTCAAACTTCAATTCCAATCGCACGAGTCAAAAAGATCTAATCAAAATAGTAACAGACGGTTCTATCAGTAATTTTATCGATTTTCTCTAACTTCTCAGCGCCATTTTCTCCGACATTGCGCGACCCCGGTTGATACACGTGCGATGAATACACGGTCCCCGTGCAGCCCAGCAGGGCTTTAACGCATTAACGGCTAAAAGTACTTGCTTTGCGAGTTCGGTGAGAAATGGTAAACATAAAAAAAAAAAAAATCGGGAAAAGGGCTATGAAGCGGTGAAATCGGGTAGAAATGATATTGGAAATATATGTTTTAAGCAAAGTATGTGAAACTTGAAAGTAAAAACAGTTAATGATATTTATACTACTTACTGTATAGCACAGGAAGGTCATAAAAGGTTTCTTCTTTTTGTAATTAGCTAATAATTATGTTTCCATTGTCCATTTTGGACAGCCGTGTCGATCAGAAGTGTCTTTGGTTTTACCTGAACAATGCATTAATTAATTTTTCAGGAGGTTGAGCTTCATGATAAAGGCACCATATCATTATGATTATTATAATCGTCATAATCATTTAATAATATTAATACTATTGCTTAATATCATTGTTATTACTGCTTATTACTGCTATACGCACTGCTGTTGTTGCTACTATATTATGATCATAGTTAAAACATAATAATAATTATTATTGTCATTAGTAGTAGTATTTAGTAGCAGTATAGTAGTAGTAGTAGTAGTAGTAGTAGTAGTAGTAGTAGTAGTAGTAGTAAAAGTAATAGTGAAAGTAAAAGTAGTAAAAGCAGCAGTAGTAGTAGTATAGTAGCAGTAAAAGTAGTAGTAGTGGTAGTGGTAGCAGTAGTAGTAGTAGTAGTAGTAGTAGTAGTAGTAGTAGTAGTAGTAGTAGTAGTAGTAGTAGTAGTAGTAGTAATAATAGAGGTAGTAGGAGAAAGAGGAGTAGTAGTATACAAGACTTTTTGTGTTAGCATTTTCTAATTTTGGAGATGATTTGGCTATTTTGTTTCAACTGAATATCTCTCTTTCTCTCCC
>BQKZ01000365.1:101086-128936 GCA_036244855.1 Temnopleurus reevesii
CTCTCTCTCTCTCTGTCTTTCTCTCTGTGTCTTCATGCATCTCTCGAAACCTGTCACTACTTCCATTTTATCCATCTCGCTCGGTATGACATCCATCATTGTCGACTCATCCCTTTCTCCATTCCATTATTTTTGTCCACTCATAAACAGATGGGGTTATTTTATTACGGTTATTCCTATAATTGGCCTGGGTTTTCTCCTCATATAGGGGCATTGGCGTTAAGGGTAAATAGTAATTTCGCATTACATTGCAAAAAATTAATTACAAATGCAAGAAACGTCAACATGATCGAAATATTTAACAAATAATGATTCGATGTCTAAAGTACGTTTGGAGTTGTATTGGGTCATAATGTGATCAGAAAAAAAGACCAAAGAAACAATGTTGTAATAAACAAACAGAAGTGAGTACGAGAGAAAAGTAAGCCAATTTGCAAGAGAGAAAGAATCAATTAGATACGTGATTAGTCAAATAGATCGAGCCTTTAAAAGAAGAGTCTGCCAAAAATAATATTACTTCATCAAGAGTAGAAAATCACATGAATAGGACAAAAAAAGTTTGAGAAAAATCGGACAACTGATAAGAAAGTTATAAATGTATGAAGAGTTAGACAAACTGGCAACTGATGACGTCATAGGTGCACAACTGATCATTATTTTATTGTACTCATATCAATGTCATCAAATGTTAATTTTTCCCCAAAAATATGATTTCCTCAACATTCTAAATATAGGATATCTTCATGATAGATATGTACAGTAGATCCCCTGTTTGCATGTTTGAATTCATTCAAACTCTGTATATTTCTGTAGAAATAATAATTTTTTCACCATAAATAAAAAGAATAATTTCGTTAAACTTGAGCAACCATGATGTCATAAAAATTTTCACTGATTTGCCCGTTTTTACACATCTTTGAAAATTCATAACTTCTTTATTAATTGTCCAGATATTCTATAAACTTTTTCATTATGTTAATCAACTTTTCCCTGCTCCTTTTAAAAGATATTGTTTTTAGGTAGACTCTTCTTTAAAGTCAATCAGTATGTTGGACGAGTGCAATCAACGAATAACTCATGCATGCAAGATGTATTTTCATTTATATTTATGAACGCGAGATGTCGCTCTTTAGGAAATATGAAATCATAATTGGATTTCACTTCATATGAAATATTTATTATAATATATCTCAAAACGGCATTTATCCGCACGAATGCACAAATATCGTCGAATTATAGCCAGGCATCTTGAACTATTCAATTACTTCATTTATTTTACTTTGTTTGATATTAAAAGTGACACTTGGTGACTGCGCCTTCAGCTGTGCTGCTCCAAAACTCTGAAACAAATTGCCAATAGAATAAGATCATCTCCATCTGTAGTTGTTTATAAAACCTTGTTGAAAACTCATTTATTGCTTGCAGCCGTTCAATTTATGCATTATAGTATCTAAGTGACATTATCCACAGACCCTAACATCACAGCGCAGTAGAGTATGTCCGTATTGTGAATGCGCTGTAAAAATTATCTAATTATTATTATTAAAGGATAATTTTTTTTCAGCCAAGAGTGATCATAAAACCATTTGGTGACTTGCCAACGTGATGCCAATCGAGAATGTTTCAGCAAAGATTTTAAACAAATTACATTACCACAATCTACATTTAATCATGTTTTATTTTTTTTCAATCAAAATACATTAAAAAGGGCTAATTTTCAAAATCAATATCTATGACGTCCGGGAGAAGGAAAGGATATAATTATCCCTCAAGATTAGAACGGATAATTACCCTATACAATTACGACCCAGCTACAAAATCATCCTATATCAATTCCATTTCATTAATTAGGTATAGTGAGGAAAATAGTCCGTTGTCAATAATGCTTATTAATTGCCCTGCGTGCTTTTAACGACGGGGGTAGGATGGCCTCTTTAGCTAGCCGTGACTGGGGCAGGTCCGGCTCGGAATGCGCTGAGGATGGACGCGACACTACGTGATTCAGCTCGTGATGGCGCCTCAAGAATGGGGAGAGATGGAGATGGGAGGGAAAAGTTGTTAAAGAGATTTGTGCGTGGTGATATCGCGTAGGTGTGAGGCGTGCAGCACAGCGGCGTACGGGCGCAACTCAAGTGAAACTGGAAAAGCTGACGAAAATCATGAACTTGTTTAATTCTATATTTAGTACGATCACTCGTTTCATAGTTTATCGTGGTTGAAACACACAGGACTATGATAGGATCGTGTAAATGACAAAGGAACTGAAATATCCAAACTGGTTAAGTTCTGTTCACTCATTATCATCATTAGCCTAGTTTCCTAAGTTAATTTGTCACCGGATATTCGATCTTAATTAGATGTAGACATATATAGAGAGATGAAAATTGCAAGAAGAAGAAGAAGATAATGACATTGATTTTAATGGCTCTTTTCTTGTCAGAAATGATTTTTTTGCACTTTTTCGTTCAATCAATTTTAATTCACTTACCGTGCTTTTGGTTTTCAGATGATCTGAAAGGGTAGATATTTTGGATTAAAGACATTTCGTAAAAGGTCTGAATCATGTCATTATTTGGTGTAGGGCGACAAACAAACTTTGTCTAGATATGTTGAGGTGGCAATAAATGTCTTAATCAGAGTCATCAAAAAGTCATAATTTTTTTCCATCAATAGCAATGACAGTAGTAAAGTTTCGCATCAATGTTAAACTAAATCAGCAGTTAATATTAGTCATGCCATATAAATATCAAAAATTGAATAGGCAAGTTTAATAAAACATAAAAAGAGGTTAATCATAAAGAATTACAACCGACTATTATATAAAACATATATAAACAAACTATTTATATTGAACATGTTCGGAAATTATGTGGAGCAAGCAACTAAAAATCAAAACAAACTTTTCGAAAGATACTATAGACACAATTTGATTGATTTTTGCGGTATCATATCTTCACAAAATTAATAAAAGATGCAACTATTCAAGGAATTTATATCTTACAATTCCTTCTCCCTCAGGCAGGCGTAACATTTTAAAGACTTGTTATTCCAGACTTCGGCTGTATTTGGACCCCAATTTATTAACCCCAACAGACTTGTATGACGAACTTTTATACTAAAAAACGCTCCAGGTAAAATATTTGTGCATGAAGACAAACACCAAGCCGTCAAGTCACTTATTGTCATTCATTCCGTGACAACCCGTGATAACTTTGTTTATAAACATAGGTTTGATACTTTAATCTTTAAAGGCATTCTTTAGCTATGTCAAATCATCTCAAAACTGGTTTAAAATGCAAGCGACCCTGTTGAAACCTTTGAAACTGAGAATGTATGAACGTATGCCAGGGTAAGATAAACATTTGCATTCAACAGGTAAGCTCTCAAGAAACACATGGCTTTGAGAAAGCCGAACGATCAAGCTGTATTCGCCAAAGCTCCCCGCAGAGGTTTAGCAGTGCATGGTGCGTTGCGGTGACTCATCAGCGATAATGAATTATCAAATTTAGGTTACTTGTATCTTGAAATATAATAGACTTATGAACTTCTTAACTTTCAGATGATTCCTGTTTGGGCCAAAATATGTTTAGAATATAAACATTGTACCGGTTGAATCAGCTAAATTTAATTTTCATTTTCGATAATGTTAGCCATTGCCAGTAAAGTGTGTTTTTGAGTGGGATGGGAAAGGTCGTCAACCCGAGAATACGGCTGTGTGGGTTTACAACTGATGATTGCGTGGGTTGTTAGACACACCCCAAACAATTACTAGTACTAAAAATGATCAACACTATCCAATATTGTTTATCATATACGCTTAAAGATTGTTAAATTAAGAAAACTTTGTAAGCTATTGGAAAGAAACATTGGAAACGAATTAAATTGTACTCACCTTTATTTGTCACGTGTTTAAACTAACACGGAAAATGTTTATGACTATACCGATATACTGGCGGGCACCATTCCTAATCGTCAAACATTTTTGCAACAATCATGGGGAATATGTTTGCAGTCATGTGAATTCATATCAAGTTTTTGTTTAAATAGTGTGGGAAGTGATGAATTTAGTGTAACTCGATAGAGGTTTCGTTTGTAGTATGCTTAACATAAGTGTTTTTCCTTGTTTAGTTGAATCATTGCCTATTGGTAGGTTGCCTCGATAACAAAATGTTGACGAACGTCCAAACTTCGGCACCGTCACATAACTTTTTAGCACTGATAGAAATTGCGTAATTAATGACAGTTACCATGGTTAAATTGCATTACAGCCAATCAGCACGAATGATTACAATGACTTTGTCATTGATGACAAAGTTGCCTCCTAAATGGTAAGTTTTAAAGTAACGAGGCATGGGTGACGATGAAGAGACATACCATTTATTGGTCATGTTAAAATAAAATATATATCAAACCTCCAACATATAAAAAAAAAATGTTGTCAAAATCTACCTCTAGGCCCCTCGTCAATACAGATTTATAGGAGATACTTTAAAAATCAATCTCTTCTAAAACAGAGTCCTTTCTTTACATATTTACCATATTATTTAAGACCGGTACTAAAGTCCTTGCATGATTATAATGAGCTCTAAAGTAGTATGACAAGGAAAGATTAAAACACACAGTGAATACTGAACCTTAATCCTGTTAATTCCACATTTGTTTTCATAACCAACATAATTATGTCTACCAGTAATTGAATCACTTATTCATTCACATCGTCCTGCACTCGACCCAGGTAAGGTGAATGGGTATGGCAGGAATATTCCATAAACTACCCGACTCATAGCTGCCAATTGCTACAGCCGGGGTAATAACACCGCATTTGTAGAGCGTTTATAAGGCTACTTCTCATGAAGAGCTCTATATATATATATATGAAGGTTTTGTTTACCAATGCAAATATGTCACTGGGTCTAAAGCCCCGGTCACATATGACCCCGGAAGCAACACGATTCACCCCGACTCTTTGTTAATTCACAGTTAACTGCCTCAGCGGGTAGAATCGTGTTGCTTCCGGGGTCCTATGTGACCAGGACTTTACTAGTTGTAACCCTGACATTGGGGTAGTAAACATGACAAATCATCTTCAATTGTGCTTGTCCTGAGCCCTAAACAATACAGTAAAGTCCCGTCTGAGCCGTTCGTTTGCTGGACAAAAGTGTGAACTACTAAAACGGCGCCAGCCAGCCGTGTCATGAATTCTATTGTCAGATATGTCGTTTGTTAAAAAAGAGTTTGCTTGTCACGTGGATTCAGTCAAAGTTTTTACGAACTTGTTTAGCTGTTTAGAGTGACTGCCTAATCCAGTGCTTGTATCCCAATTTGTACCGTTTGCACCGTTAAGTTTGTATGACAGAATGGTTTCGTCGTTGCTTTCAGAGCAAGAAAAATACCTCTCAAGAGAAGTCAGAAAGCATAAAACCATGTACATCTATATGTTTTGCTAATTATACTGTCCACTTTAATCTAAATAGGACCAACAAAAATTGCCACTATTAGCAAAATTTGAAAGACAACCCGATTTGAATGTTATATAATTTTCTAAGCGACAGCATTATAATTTCCTACAGTATGTAAAATTGTTGGATATTTAACTTTTTTAATACAAAGACGGCCTCAAGCAAGCAATTAGCAATTTTGCATTTCTTATTGATATATAAATTTTAATAAAATTATCCGTCACAATTGCCTGTCGGCAAGATAACAGATTGTCCTGTTTATAGGCCTATATCCAAGCTATCAAATACATTAGGAAACAAAATAAAAAAAAAACTACGTGTTAACCTGTATACAGTGAATATTGCATTAGGGGCTACAAAATTATGAATAAGAGGCTTCAAACAATCGTTGAATACAAAATAGACATGCCCTAAATCTGGAGAAGTATATTATAGCATACTTTTTCTGATATTTCATTTTTGTCACATTCTCCAGTTAGAATGCTAACCTTGTTATTCCAACAAAAAAAGGGAAAATCAACTTGTTTATTCAACCTTTTTTCGATTTTTACCAGAATGAAGCGCTCTCGATCGAAAAAATAAAAAGGCTTGAAGATATGGAAGAGAGAGACAGAAAATGGATGCACACTGCTTATGTGNTAACAGATTGTCCTGTTTATAGGCCTATATCCAAGCTATCAAATACATTAGGAAACAAAATAAAAAAAAAACTACGTGTTAACCTGTATACAGTGAATATTGCATTAGGGGCTACAAAATTATGAATAAGAGGCTTCAAACAATCGTTGAATACAAAATAGACATGCCCTAAATCTGGAGAAGTATATTATAGCATACTTTTTCTGATATTTCATTTTTGTCACATTCTCCAGTTAGAATGCTAACCTTGTTATTCCAACAAAAAAAGGGGAAATCAACTTGTTTATTCAACCTTTTTTCAATTTTTACCAGAATGAAGCGCTCTCGATCGAAAAAATAAAAAGGCTTGAAGATATGGAAGAGAGAGAGAGAGAGACAGAAAACTGCTTATGTGTGGGTGGGGGGGAGCTTGGGCATTTGTATGTGCTTGTGTGGGTTTGTGTTTGTGAAGGTGTGGGAGAAATGAAAATCGTTTAAATTCGAAAGATAATAGAGGATATGAAGAGATGAGCTGACGTAAATGGAAATGTTTTCAAGGAGGGGTCCAGAGCGATGAGTTGGCGAGATAAAAGGGTAGCCCTTGTAAAAAAATGATGACATTAAAGTTGAATGTGGAGTGAATGTATCAAATATAATAACATGAACAAACTTTTAAAAAATCGAGTGGGAGAAAGATAGAGGCAGTAAAACACACGCAAAGAGATTCATCACAATCCTCCGTCGTATTGCGAGTGTTTATCATGTTTATGGGACTTTTGTCATGTTAGTATCAACACTGAATTTCGTCACTGACTCCTCGTGTTGATGTATCGGCTATGCATCTATCATCTAACACAATATATCGACAGCAAAACAAATACTACAACAAAGACGCACACGGTCTCTTTTTGCGTACACCTATATCAATGGAGTGAATATTTAGATATTAAATCCATTACACGCACTCATCTTCTAGTATTCTAGAATTAAAAACAGACCAACGCGGGCAGCGCCACATTATCTGTATGATTATACAGTAAAAATGCGCAGGAGTCGAAGCGACTTCGCCAAGGCGTACAAAAATCCCTGACCCACCCGTTCCCTTTCATGTTAGTAACCCCTCGCATTATTCAACTATTTTATGTCTGTCATAATGTGGGGGCTCTTATATCTTCGGGGGATTTGGCGCTCGGACCGGGTGACAATAATAGTTTACCGGTGATTTGACGGGGACAAGACATCTATTAAAGGCACCATTAATCCGCCATTAATATCAGTCGTGTGATTGTGTCTGTTGGAACACACAAAGAAGGATACATGTTCGAGACAAAAATTAGTATTCGACGGAAAGAATATCGTTTCATGAGTTAAGCCATTCCCTTTCAGATCCTGCACAGAGCCTGTGACAAACAAGTCAGAAGCCCATGCAGGCTTAATATCCTGGGGTTTGGGGAACGGATAATAGTGCGATATTGACCTACAAGGTGTAATGCACGGTTGATGGTGGGCATGCTTATCATCATGATCATAAATGCAAGTCCAAACTTTCTGACTGAGCATGAGTTCAATTTGCACCAAAAAACATATAAATACAATTCTAATCATACATGTACAACTCTTGAGCAATGAATCCAGTCTAAAGTCACCAACAACTTCGCTTGCTAATAAATAGTCGACGCTTTTAGTTGTCATCAGTATTACTCCGGGTTTGGGTTTGGGGAGGGTTCTTAGCATTGAAAATATAAAAATAAAATTTTCAATGGAGATCTAGTTCAATTTCCTGACAAATAGAATACGTACAGCTTTACTCCATGTATCGGTATAAAGAAAATCGATATTAATTTAGCACAAAAAAAAAAATGAGATTGGAGGCATCGAACAATCCATCTGTAGTTGTTGGAAGTACATGTATTTTCTAATACCGTATCATGCATACACTATATCACCTAACCTCTCACAGTTTTATTGTAATTTGTCATATTTATTCATCAAAAGAATCGTGTATTTTTTACTTTGCGAAATGAACGGAGAGCGTCGAATTTTCAAGGTCGCAGTCGCTTTTGATGCCATTATTATGAATATTCCACAATGGATTTGATGTTACAGAAGTGACAATGAGAAATTGACACATGCTCCATCACACTTATGTGTTGAAAAATGTCAGTGTTTAAAAGAGTTTATTAGGCGCCAGAGCAAAGGATAATGAAAGAGAGCTCGACAGAGAGTTTTGTCAGGTCCTTTGTCGAATTCCATAGTTTAGTTTTACAGTTTCTAAGATAACTCTAACGGTGTCAGGAGGCATCCCAGCGCACGCCCCCCCCCCCCTATTTTTCGGCCAAAAGATATGGTCTTAGATGCCAGAAAATTGCATTTAAGAATATTTAATTTTTTCGGAACAAATCGACACATGTGTCACGCCCCCCCCCCCCTTAAAAAATTCTGGATCCCCTACTGGATATCATTTAGGATTCATGATATTCACTGGTTTATATTTACAGGGTATGTGATGAATTGAGATGTAGTATAGTATCTGTCAAAGTTCGCGTTGAGTTTAAAATATTGCACCTCGTATTTCATTCCAACAAGTTTTGGCGATTGTATGATTTGGCTAACAATGCCAGTGTTTAATAATGGAAGCACGTCCCACATAGTATGTTATGAAAGGATATCATGATTCCCAATGTGGTGATATAAAACACTGATATGAGCATGCTTAAAGTTTCAGTAATGAATTTATCATCCTTTTGTTCTTTGGCGCGAACTCAACATCTACTGAAGATGAAGATTAGAAAGTGTACAACCTGACAGTATTACCGTCATGTTTTATGCCATGCAGAAAAGTAAATACTGGTCCAATACACTGTAATCAAGTGATAGAGAAAGGAAACGGCTTAGATCGCACACTGTATTTCTGCTTATCACTGGAACAAAATGATAGAGTACGAGATTTATTAAAAGAAAATTGAGGAATGAGAGTTCTATTCATGGATGGAAATTATCATGAACCGGACATAGTGGCTCAGTTGTAGAACTTAGTCCCAGTGAACGGAAGGTTGTAAGTTCGAACCCCGGCCGAATCATACCCAAAAGGTTTAAAATGATACAATATGTCTCCGTGCGAGTCGTCCGGCATTAAAGAATGGGGAAGGATATTTATAATTTTAAATCGTGCAGGGCCCGCTTGAAGAACACCTGGCAACACGATACTAGAAGTGGCTACCCTGGGTAAATAAGAGACATACTTTACACAATATTGTTAAACTCCGGAAATAAAGACCACACTAAGTGCTTAGCTCATATATGTTCTTTCGTAATGTGGGAATGATCCGGTCATTTTCTCCCACAGGCTTATTCATAAATGTCAAAAAGAAACAAATGACCAAAGTAGGCGTGTCTTTGTATAAAAGGATTCACCTTACTAACAAAGAAAAGGAAGTAACATTTTATATTTTATATAGAACATAATGATGCTTTATCCCGAGATAAATGAAGACAGAAATAAATTAGCACCGGTAATGTACTGATANTTTTAAATAATATGAGTGCCAAATATGCTGGTAAATTAAACATTGATTATTATATATTGGCTCTCCATACTTAAACCACAGATTTAAACCAGGGTTAAATTAAACCTCTCTATCGGAATACGGGCCAGTAGGTTTAAAATGATACAATCTGTCTCCGTGTGAGTCGCCCGGCATTAAAGAATGGGGATGGGTACGGATGACATTTTATCATGCAGGGCCTGCTGGGAAGACCAGCTCACAGATAAAAAGTGGCTACCCTGGGTAAATAGACATAATTTACACCATTTTGTTAAACCCCGGAAATAAAGATCACACTAATTGCTAAGCTCATATATGTTCTTTCGTAATGTGGGAATGATCCGGTCATTTTCTCCCACAGGCTTATTCATAAATGTCAAAAAGAAACAAATGACCAAAGTAGGCGTGTCTTTGTATAAAAGGATTCACCTTACTAACAAAGAAAAGGAAGTAACATTTTATATTTTATATAGAACATAATGATGCTTTATCCCGAGATAAATGAAGACAGAAATAAATTAGCACCGGTAATGTACTGATAAATGACACCCACATAAATGGACTAATGGGACTAAGAACATAAGATCATCTTCATATCAATGCGTGTCTCGTTTACAAGGTTTCTTACCTGATGTAACAGCGGATGTTTTGTTCCAAATGATAGATGCATTTCCTGATTCCCTATTTTCCTTTTTTAACCTTTATATTTCGTGGATTGGACAGCTCAATGTTGTTTATTCGAAAGCAATAAGAATTCTGATATTTCATTTCATGTACATTATCTTGATTGCATAATAAATTTATTCAACAACACATTCTCATCATCGGACTATACCTATCCCCTGCTATATTATGTTTAGAATCAAAGGGAACTTCTATATTATAAGTGTGGTATTACAATTATTTATCATGAGTTTTATAACTATCAGTTATGTGATGGCTCTTTGTGTTTTAATTTTATCATAACCGAGAACTTTTGCAAACGAAATTTTACACATAAAGCAAAAAGAACACACAGAAAAAAAGCCACACAGTATCCATGTATCATTTTTGCTTTGCCTCTTGCTAGAATATATAAACGTATCGGGTTTAAAAAGAAAATGAGCAATACAAACGTTGCTTTAGAGCACTAAATTAAACGATACTGTCATATGCACTGCAATGATTCTGGTCCTCATCAGTAATAAATGCACTGCAAAGTAAAAGTCTCTTGACAAGTTAGTCATTATGGCAGACGGAATGGTGATGGAGAGTTCTGAAGTGTGAAGTTAGCCAGAGATGCAGAATGGATGTTGGATGGAGATACACTGCAAAAACGCTGTTGTTAAATTCAACATCAGCCGGAATCTATATAGGACCACACCAGAAGAAAGGTGTTAAAATAACATCTGTTTGGATTCAAATCAATATTATCTAAATACCGACTGGTGTTTTTCAGAGCTTACGCAACACCAGTAGATGATTATATATATATATATATATATATCAAACTGATTCAAAATGGGTGTTTTTCTAACACTTTTCTGGTGTGGAACTATATTGATTCTGGCTGGTGTTAAATTTAACACCAATGTGTATACAGTGTAGTCCTACAGATATGGATATATAATCAGCAGAACAGGGTGATGATAAAGAAAACTTCATAATCATGGTGGGAAATATCTTTTCCTAAATTATATGTAATATTGGCAAACAGTTCTCGATTAAATCCCTTTTTACCATCCGAAATGCAGAACACTTTTTATAGGAAAATTATAGTAATTTTAGGGACTGCTCATACAATAACATTCATTCATTTTGCAAAAGTATGTCTCTATGAGTAAAGAGAGAATGTATACAGAAGAAAAAATGTATGAAGAGTAAAAATGCAGAAAAAATGGTCCTAAATTGTATGTCATATTACAAAACATTTCTAGATTAAATCACTTTTTACCATCCAAAATGCGGAACGCTTTCCATAGCAAAATTCAAGTAATTTTAGGGACTGCTCGTACAATAACATTCATTCACTTTGCAAAAGTATGTCTCTATGAGCAAAGAGAGAATCTATAAAGGAGGAAAATGTATGAAGAGTGAAAATGTATGAAGAGTGAAAATATATGAAGAGTGAAAATGTATGAAGAGTGAAAATGTATGAAGAGTGAAAATATATGAAGAGTGAAAATGTATGAAGAGTGAAAATGTATGAAGAGTGAAAATACAGAAAAACTGGTTAATCAGGAAAACGAAATGTGTCATTCGATCGTACGACCCTCTGGTATCAAGGAGAAAAATGTTTGAAGAGTGAAAGTACAGAAAAACAAAATAATCATAAAAATGAAACATGTCTTTTCTCACCATTTCTCACTCCTTGGTACCTATTGCTTATGCGGGGCATATTTTCGGCGCCATCTCCGTTGAAACATTCTTGCTTTATTTCCATTTTCCAGCTCTTTTCGTCCATGCATCCAGCTAATAATATGTCCAAGTGCAAATGTGGCAACCGACGAGAATTATGACGATACAGTGTTTTCGTGTACAGGTGTAAAGATGATTTTCCTTAAAATGTTGTTTTTAATATCTGTAATTCTAAGAGTGTTTAGAAAATGCAAACAGTTGTCAACTTTGGCAGTATGATTTGACGTTAGGTTCAATTTGTTGAATATTTCACAATCTCCAATGTCCAATGTTCGTTGAGTATGCTGTTTATAATATTAAAATTCAATTCACGCTTTGAAATTAATCGATATGATTATTTAAAGCAATATTATGCCGTATTTGATTTTCAAAGGCATAAACCGATTGAAGTCAGTTTTGCACGAAACTATACCTGCAAGACATTTGCTGTCAGGTAGACGGTCTTCTCACATACATGCTCTGTCTCTTCTTTCTTTTGAGTTAAGTGTCTTGTTTCTTTGCGCTAAAACACAGTCAGCATCAACCAACATACAAATACACAGATCCTACAATTTCTTGTAGACCGAGTCCTGGATAGCAGTATCAACTCCCAAATTAGCAGGTTGCATTCGCAATGAAGTATCACAACAGTAGCAACATTCGTGTTACTAAGCAAAGAACTATATCCAAAACTGCCAATAGATCATTCAGAAGACATCATGATAAGGCAACACCAACTTTGAAAACTTCTCACCTAGGCTAAAAGTTCGGAGTTTCTAGCTAGATGAAAAGAGATGTTACTAAACAAAGAACTATATCCCAAACTGTCAAAAGATCATTCAGAAGACATCATGAGAAGCCAACACCAACTTTGAAAACTTCTCACCTATAAGAAGTTAAACTTTGGAGATTCTAGCTAGATGAAAAGAGATGTTAGACCAGACCAGCTGGGTTTACACCTATGAATGGACTAGATAACAAGAGGAAGGTGTCGTAATTCTGTAATCGCAACGCTAGTCAAGCGTGTAAAAGGGTGCTTGGATTTAGGGTAGACATAAATAGATCGTGACTGTACTGTTGCTGTGTTTTGTTTTGGGTTTTCTTTTTGTTGCTTTTTTGGGAGTGGCTTTCAAATCATGTTTAAATGAAGAAGTGTGTGATTAACAAATAAACTAAATATTTTAATTTCGTTTCAGATTATTGTGACAATTTATTCAATAATCCGACAATTTCTAATTTAAGAATGATGGATATTTATGTATGCATGAGCGGACCTACTGGTCCGATAAGGCCATTTCGTATATTGTTGACGCATACGCAAAAGGTCTCCAGCGCAAAAATTAAAGCATTGTCCGAAACGATGAAATATTTCTATAAATAAGTGAAATAATCATTTTTTACATCTCGGTTTCCGCTATTCTTTTTCGGTTTCGTTGTTTCCTGTTACAAATCGTTTCAATATATAATAAACAAATATTCGTTCCGTAAATGTTCAAACACAATGCCGTTGCTTGATCTGCTTTTGTTGGTTATTTCGAGCAAGAAGGAAGAACATTGTGTCTAAATTTATAATTTGTTTATTCCCATTTATTGCGTCACTTAGGTCAATCGAAATCTCAGTTCTTATTCTAAGGCGCTTTTACTATGTGTAATAAACATGATAAAGGAATCAAATGTATAGAAATAAAAATGTATCAAACACATACGAGCTAGTAAACAATTATCCCATACACTGAACAATTATAGTTGAAATTAACAAGAGACTGGTACGGACTACGCTAAAAGTAGCAGAAAAATCTATAATTTCAACTGGTAATACGAAGGTATTGCATGGGGATATCTGATCTATAGCCCACTGTACAGCGTAAAAAATAAAATAAAGATGATTATTTCATCGGGGAACTTGTTAGATAATTGCCATAACTACAGTAACTGCAAGAATTACAGTTTACGCACAACAAGTCACTACGACAATAAATGCAGGCAAAAGATGATGACTGCATGAAAGCTCTATATATTGTGATGTCATGGTAAACGATGACGTAAATTACGTGGTGACGACACTGTACTATACCATGAATGACGTCATCAAATGCCACTTGTAACATCCCTTTCTGTGACTGGTGTTTTATTTTGAATAATAGCTATATCAAAGAATCATTAACTTCGTGCTTATCAAAAAAAAAAAACCCACAAAAACTCATACTGTATAGCTATCGCTTGATATAGGCTGACTTACACTTTTTATTAGTCTGTGTCAGCCCAGCGTGTTTTTTTAATTAAAAACGCACCCTGAGTGCACGGTATACGCTTATCAGACGGTTGACTGATGTTTGGCTTGTGCTCAAGGATCGTGCGCAGAACGTCAGTCGACCGTATGGCCTGTACCTTTGTGCGTCCAGGGAGCAAAACTTTTTAAAATGCTTAGCCGACGCAGGTTGAAAATGTAAAGGTATGAGGAGGCCTCAACATTCATTTGTAAATATCTCAAATGTTGATAATGTAATGTACTTTAAAGTTTGCGTGTATTCGTCATGCTCTTTTCATCTTCGGGAATGAATAAGTATGAATGTGGCATCGTGGACAAGTTTAAATGATGGACGGGGCACAATGTCCCGAAAATAAATCAATGACAAATCAAAAAAGGAGAAAATATATGAATTCTCAGTCATTGTCAAGGCCAACAAAAGCTCCAATCCTTGAAAAGATTATCACCCCCGTAAAACGGGATATTTTGTGATGTTATTGATCAAGAATTTCAGAAGATTTTTTTTCTTTGTTACTCGAAGATGGATGACCGGGTAGCGCATCTATCACGACGGGCTCAGTGGGGGACAATTTATTTCGATATCTTTTTTAATGAGGGGTAATTTGTCCTCGATTTGGACACCGTACAATGCGGGATGATTAATTTGCAGATGTATGACAGTGAGCAAAAAGTTGGTATTTCGAATGATTCTGCAGGATGATGTAAACTTGTTTTTTCCTACACGCGATGTAAAATTTTGCAAGGATTGTTCTCTCAGCGCCCTCTGCAATGATCATGATAATAAAATTATCGTTATTTCTACCCCCCCCCCCCCAGTTTATTGGATTCAGACATTATGCACATTTTCCACTCCAATGGGAGTATTTCAGCAATGTATTTGTGGCACACATTGACTTCCTAGTAAATTTTCCATAAGCGTTCACTTCCAATCGGGTCCCTAATCACACCTGGGTAAAGTGCAGCAAAATGTGGATGAATTTCTGAACCGCAAATCTCTGATTGCAAGGCGAAATTGAGAACCACTACGCCACGCCACGACGCCTCCACCTGAATTGTTGGCATCAACGGAATAGGCATAAATCTTCGGGGTGTTGTTCAAAATCAACTGCAAATTAACTGCAATTTAGCAAAATGTAACGCGCAAGTTAATTCCCGCACGGCATTTAACAAGACGCGCAGGAAACAATGATTTTGATTGGCACGTTCCGGTCAACTGTAACTTGCGATCAATTGCAATTTTTTAACAACATCCCCTTCGAGGCATTGTTTGCTCGTCCAAATCGTGTTAATATTCGGGTCCTGACTTTAGTATTAGATTGACTGGAACTGTTAATTGGCCAAACTCTAAATCCACCGCAAATGTTTCTTTTTACAAGATATGGGTTGCGATAAGTCTGCTGTCCCCCCCCCCCCCCCCTGGGAATGGGAATTTGTTTGTAACCAATGGTGCAAGATCCTGTAGTAACTACCTGAAACCATGAACTGGTTCTTTTGAATTAACGTGTTTTTAGCTCACTATCCCAAAGGGAAGAGACTTAAAAACCAAAAGGAAGTGGTCAAATGGGAGAGAATGAAGAAAAACGCAATTACTTATATTCTATGTGTGCAAGATTAAACTTTTTACATGGTGATTTACCCCCTCTTACTTCCGTCTGTAGTTGTATATAATAAACATTGCTGAAGAGTCACCGCAGTTAATTAGATGTGCTCATTATTAAAACTAGATATAAGTCTTCTGCTTAACCATTTGAATACTGAATTCTGTAATTCCCATTAACTTAGTGCAGATTACCCGGTTCTTTAAAGGTATAGATTCTTAATGGTCGGGATGCAGAAATAAATTGATGTGAAACAATCTGATGTATTCACAAATTGCTTTACATGCCCAAATATAACTGTAAACGAAATAAGGGTAAGATTTTCGCACGTATTTTAGTTTGCAAATGCAAGTCAGCCATTATCCTACGGAGCGCTAAATGGATCGACAACCGGCCAACGGGTGCGGGATGGATGATGTGTTCCGGTGGTACCGTATTGTGTACGGCGTGTGAGTTCGCGTACTATACCCATACAAAGTGACAGTACCTACCTACGCTACCTCCCAGGGCCATATTGCATAAAAAGTTGAGTTTAAAGGGGAACTTTTATGACAACGCATGTTGACTTGTAATGATCTATGCTACCTTTACCAACATCCTTGTGAGTGAGAGAGCTCCCAAATGTGTCCCATATATTTTAAAACAATTTTTCTTTATATTTTTGTGAGCCAATTTGGGAACGCCCCAAAAAAATTATCTTCATATGCAGAGTACTGTATNATAATAAACATTGCTGAAGAGTCACCGCAGTTAATTAGATGTGCTCATTATTAAAACTAGATATAAGTCTTCTGCTTAACCATTTGAATACTGAATTCTGTAATTTGTGCAGATTACCCGGTTCTTTAAAGTCAGTCCGTCATGATCAACATGACTTCCGGTTGCGAGCCAAACTGTCCACAGCCATTTTGATTGCGAAGATTGCCGAACAGAAAAATCAGATAATCTTTTTACCTGGAATAGCGAGTGAGCAAGCTTTATTTCGCTAGCTCACAGCTCGGCAGTCGCAAACGTAAGCGTTCCGCACGTTTTTAGAAAAAATTGAAGCCAAAGAGGGGAGGAATCAAAGTTACACGCAACGACAACAAGATTCGAAAATCGTACGAAGTGTTCCGAGTTTCTGAGCTTGGCAAGGTGCGTAAGCAAGGAAATTTTCATATCGTTGTTGCCAATACGCAACACGCCGCCGTGCGCGCTCGCAACCGGAAGTCATGTCGATCATGACGGACTGACTTTAAAGGTATAGATTCTTAATGGTCGGGATGCAGGAATAAATTGATGTGAAACAAGCTGATGTATTCACAAATTGCTTTACATGCCCAAATATAACTGTGTATGAAATAAGGAGAAGCTTTTCGCACGTATGTTAGCGGACATGTATTTTCATTTGAAAATGCCAACCAGTCGATACGGAGCGCTAAATGGATCGACAACCGGCCGACGCGTGCGGAATGGATGATGCGTTCCGGTGGTATTGTGTACGACGTGTGAGTTGGCGTAATATCCATACATATGACAGTACCTACCTACACCTATACCTACAATACCAGGGCCATATTGCATAAAAAGTTGAGTTTAAACGCAACTCAGAAAATTAAACGCAGACCCTAAATACGCGCTTCTAATTGGTCGAAAATGGAGTTGCGTCAAATTTTCTGACTTGCGTGTAAACAAAACTGAAATGCCGAGACCTAGTATGGATCCTCCAGGTTCTCCTGTCCATTATGACAGTTTGTCTGGACAAACTCATCCAGCGTCTGCTCTCAGTGAGTCAACATATGGGTCTTAAACATTTTAATATGTAAATGATACTGGTGAAATTTATTTCGAATGCATGTAGTTTGTATCTGATCAGGGTGGCCTGTAACATAAAGAGATACGATGAAATTTCCAATTAATCGTATTTCGTTGGTACACAGATTGACATAGACTTAAGAATATTATTAATCGTAAGTTTAATTGCATGTTTTATGTTACAGGCCCCATATCAGGTATCTACAAACAATTTCTGTAAGGTTAGAAGTACCATCTAATTGTTCGTGTTGTCAGATTGTTGAATTTGTCAGGACGTAGTGTTTTTGTTTTGGGGTTATTAAAACTACACCATACACAATATAAAAACATTGCTGCTTTTGTGACGACACAGAATCCTAAATGAAAATGGCCGGCTTTTTAAAAGAAATTTGTAGTGATATGATTCACTTTTCAATGGATCATGTAGTATAGCGAGTTATATTTTTCCATAACAATTTGTGAAGTTATGTTAGTTATTCTTCCACGATTATTTCACCTTATAATTATGTCGATTTACTTATCAATATTAATTTTTCCATTCTGTACATGATAACATTCCTAATCTACCCGGCTTTTTATGTCGATCGATTTTCAACAGTTGTCAAATAATATGTTTTGTGCAACAGTTTCCTTTCTTGATTTTTCTCTTGATTTTGTCTTGATTTTGTCTTGATTTTTATGCATGTAATTTCTCAAATTAATTCCTATTTGTTTCTTTGTAATAATGTGTATTATATTGAAGAACGTCTTATTTTATTTCGTTTCAATCTGTTTACAATTATATATCTGTATAACTGTCATTTTTTACTCTGTAAATTTACATATGTTAGCTTTCAACTTCTCTACTTGATGATATGGCACATATAGTCATTTCTGACGAAACGTGCCGTTAACTATAAAGAAAAAAAAACTGTTTGATGTTGACAAACCCTGTCGATTAAATAGACCATTATGGTAATGCGGTCCAATTTTATATATGCTTCTATATCAAATGCATAATGACAAAATATGTATTCACCTGATTACAAATAATCATGTTTCAATAGAAAAAATGTGGATTACATGCAGTGGTTATTGCTAGGTTGGTCAAGCTCCAATGTTTGCCCAACCTAACGACGTTAACATATTCCAATAACATCCTGGCTATTGTAATCTAATTGTTTATTTGACAGCGGAATACATAGTTCATCTTTTTGCACACATGAATTGATTAAAATCGATGTGAATAAAGTTGTCTTTAATAGTTGTATTCATGTAACTTTACATTGTGGTATGTATTTGTTTATATTTTTTCTTTATCATAGATACAATTCATACCATAAACGTATTGTTAAAAAATAAAGGAAGCTAGTAAAACCTACAACGATCTCATTTTGAAAATACATGATAAATCGCTTCTTTAATCCTTACAACTTCCATATCTTTCTGTTTGAATCCCTTTTGTGCAGAATGAATAGAAAACATGGAATGGGCGGGGAAAGTACATCCGAAGCCTTGTTAAATTTGAAGCCAACTTACAACGTCTCTACATAGATTACTTTGAAATGTGAAATCTTATAAGACAGATGTGGTGTAAACAACATAAACAAGATAACAATTCTTGCTTGCATGTGTGATTGCAGATTGTGTTGTTCTTTAGCCTCTTCGGGGGTCTTATCCAGTTAAAATTCAATCAGATACACAGCCATAGATACCAATGAAAATACATTCACAAAATGAACAGGTATGACAATACTCAATAAAGTGCACAATAAGAAGTTTCAAACGCAATTATTATTAAATGTATTCATCAGACACAATTATATTCACTGACGAAATCTTCCAAGGCGGTCGTCTGAAAACCTAAAGCAACTGCCATATCAGGGAAAAATACAAATTCAGCCCGCCCAGTTTTATGGCTTTTTATAATGACACATGTTGCATGGTACCTCCCAGAACCACTACTTGAATGGGTTAGTCCCTGCACAACGTCAATGACAGAATGGGCTAAACCCAGAGAAGGAGATATCCTGCAAATATAAAGTAAACAAAAATAATATAGAAATATACAATGTCTCTCGAGGTTCTGGTTAAAACTATTCGCACGAATGAGCATCAGATAGTACACCATCCTCCCAAGGGCCGACGGCTCGAGGAAGGGTGGTACTATCTGATGCTCATGCTCATGAGTGCGACTAGTTTTAGCCAGTACCGAGAAACGAGTCATTGTATATTACTTTTGTATCCCTTCTAACAACAGCAACAACATCATGCGATCGAAGCCCACCAAAAGTTTGCCGTGCCGTGTAGCTTGGAAGTGCTGTCTAGCGCACGGGCTTTTAGCCGAGTACGCATGCGCGAAAATAGTAACTTTTTTCTCTAGGGAAAAAATTACTATTTGTACTAATCAATGACAAACGGCTTTTTTTAGCAAATTTATTAATTTTTCTCGCCTGTACGCTCTCAATTAAACAATCTTAGTGTAAGGGACATAATACAAATTGACTGTGATGTGGTGATGCTTCATATAAGCTGCGTTAAATATAAACCTGAATAGTGAGATTATACGAGAAAAAAAATGATGATAAACGTTCCTCTTGAATAATGCAAAATGTTCGTCCACAAGGCAGTTTAATCTCTACAGTCTTGTGTGTCAAGGCCCGGAGGTTTCCAACATGGAAACACATCTAGGGCGGTGTTTTACCAAGTTATGAAAAACTTTAAGAACGACTTTACGCACGACTGGTATTATTTCTTGTATTGAATGACACGTATTACACTCGTTAATGTGCTCCAATCTTTCTTAAAGTCGTGCGTAACTTTAAGAACGATTTGGCGAAACACCTCCCTGCCCCGCAGAATGCTTCAAAGCTCATTGGTAGATTCATGATCTTGTTAAAGATATTTTAGAAATTGAAAAAAGACAAAATTTTGTCGCTTTAAGGATTTAATAGGTCATCCATGAAGGAGGGATTAAAAAATTTGGTAAGAGGTAATTAATTTTTCTCGGTATTTTCACACTCCAGTTTGTCTGTCCATCTTTATTTTCAGATGAGTTCTTCTTAAATGAACCTAGAAGGTCGCCGTTCCGCAGCATTCAACACGCCAATCTTGTTCCGGTCTCATGACCCTCTACCAGTGCAAGGGGCTTCTTACGCACCCCTCTATTCCCCCTCCGGACTCCTAAACTCTTCAATGGACTGGACCTGCTTACCTTTCTCCGTCTTCTCCCGTTCTCTCCTTCCAAAAAATAGTACAGTGACCCAGGTGTCGCACTTCTGTTCACCTTGTAAGGGTATGGTACAAAGTAACGGTGTACCGCTAGACTATTGTAGACTCATTAACTGGGAAGGTATGCTCATTACATAATAGCACCCCTTTTTATGGAGAGTTCTTTTGACTTTTCTGTTCGATCAGATAATCCTATTTCGTTACAGAGTGGCGCTCCTATTCACTTCTCCAATATGAATCCCGATTGCTTCTATTTTGCAATGCTCACGTGTTTTTTAAGGTTGCTTTTGGAATTTATTTACTTGGGGTTTCATTACCTCTGTAACAGTGATTGCTCTGAAATATTTTATTCTTTGCAACTTCGATTCTTTCACATTGTATTCAACACGGAATCTTTTTTCTTTTCTTTTTTTTTTCCTTTTTTTTTTTTTTTTTTTTTGGGGGGGGGGGGGGTTAGCGTTTAATCTTCTAAGATGAAAGATGTGCGTATTACGTTGTATCGAATTAAGTAATCAGCTATCTGATAGCGCATACATCCCGATTGACCATTGACGGAACCAAAATATAATCATTTGCTCTAATATTCCGCATGGAAAACAAAATGTTCCATTTTATAACTAATTAATGATGGTACGTTTTCTTACACTACTCAATTGCTGCGCGCTTTTAAAGTATGCACTATTTCATTTGCACTCAGAAAATTACTATTTCAGGTACATGCAGGGATAACGAACTTGAAGAATTTGCTTACGGCACAAAGTGTATACGGGAGCATTGACCGTTTTAAGACTAAAGGCCCACTCACACCTTTGCATTTTTAGCCTGCGTCGACCCAGCGTTTTTAGAAATTAATAAAAGATCCCTGGACGCACAGCATACGCTGATCAGACGGTGGACTGACGTTCGGATTGCGCTAAATTAAGGAGCGTACTCCGAGCGTCAGTCCACCGTATGACCTGCGTCTTTGTGCGTCAATGGAGCGTTTTCAATTAACAAACCGCTTAGCCGACGGATGCCAAAAACGCAAAGGTGTGAGTCGGCCTTAAAACTTGAAGGGTAACGAACTTTTCATCTCAGATCATGGATGGAAAAATTACAATTTATCACGTGATTAACTTTTTACCAACCTGATACGGATGGATTATAAGTATGCAGAATATAAATGTAATTAAGGCAGAAATAGCTAGTTCTCATCATCAAGATAAATATATCATCTTCATTTCTCTTCTGATTTGACTTTTTGGATTTTATTGTTATCATTTCCGGAGAACTTTGCATTTTTTTTTTAAATTAAATTTGAAATTGTGTTCCAATACAATTCTAAATTAAAAGTATAGGGATTGATATTCCCATTATTTAGATTAAGTTTATACTTAAGAAAATCACATAATTTCTGTGAAGTTTGTTTTCGAGTGCGTTAATACTTTCATAGAGCACCAATGCCGAAGTAAAGAGCAGAAAATTGGCCTGCGGTTTCTTTTTTTCTCCTTTTTGTATTATTTTTCTTCTCTCTTTGGCAGAGACGGAACTGTCGGATTATCTGCCCTTCTTGAAAGTACCTCCAAACGAAGGACGGGCAATGAATAGAGATGACTAAAGACAAAATCGATATCTTTCACAAACTACAAGATTAAAGCAACCACAGATATTGAAAAAGAAAACGTAGAGTAGTTTTACTCGTCTTTTCCTTTGAAAAGATCCTCATTTTGTTTATTTAGATTGGTATGCATGCCGGTCATCAATACCCCTTGGGGACTCAATCTATGAATGGGAGAAGAAATTATATAATTGTATTTAAAGTGTTTAAGAAAGTAAACTCATGACTTACGACAAGGTGCCTCATCAATACTTATCTTTTTTCATCTTAGGTTTTCTTCTTCGGAGGCGCCAGACATCTTAAAGAAATCCTTTGCGATTTTGTTTGGCGTATTGTTCTTTGGTTTGTGTAAAGTTAGCATAGTCAATTGATCGGCTTTTTCATTTTCCACGATTGAGGACGGATGAAAGGGAATGTCTACGCAGAGAATAGATCGTTACAAGAATAGGAGCGGAGAACAATTGAAGGGAAATTAAACAGTACTTATCTGAGGCCGAATAGAAAAGTGCATCTTGGGGTGCTCGCTAAACGCCCTCAAAGTTATTCCATGAAGAAATGAAAGTTTTCAGGAACATGAAAACATCCGAATGTTTTTCTTTTTTCTGTTATTGATCAAACGGAAATTACCTTGCGGCAAATCAGATGTAAACACAATTATCTTAATCCATTATTTGAATTCTCTCGGAGAATTTATTTTACAAACCCCTTTCAATGTTCAATGTAAGCTTGGCGGTAATTACTACTAGATGTTGGTATCATTACTAGGTCACACTTACCGGTGATTAGATGGATACAGAACATGGCATTAATCATCATCATGAACTATAAAATTCACGACACATATCTGCCTATTATTTTCTGTCGTCCGTCAATCATAATGTTACTATAATGTGTCATTTTATTGTACTATCAGGACATTGCTGTAAAACAGTGGATTGCTGATCTTTTGAACGAGTATAAATATATTATAATTAATAGATAAATACAAATAAATAAATAAATAAATGAATGTTCTTATTCTCTCTTAATTCCCGACACCACCCCTTCACCCCCCCCCCAAAAAAAAAAGGAAAATATAATTTTATTCACTCCCATCTTCATTTTTTCTTCTTGCTCATTTCATTCTCCATCCATCATTATCATTATTCCACTAAAAGACAATTTATATTTCATGGTGTACCCTTCTTCAGGTGATCAGTTTTGAGTATATTTCTCAATCTCAATATTGTAAAGGTGACTTAATTATTTATCCTATCATAGAACTTATCAAGCAATTACACGAATTTAAAAGCTCAACACAATTCACAACAAAGTTTGCCCCGATGCTTGTCCGACATAGCAACACCAACTGAATTTCACGTAATGCAGTCCAATAGGGACCAACCGGTTTAAAGAATACCAAGTTTTTTTTTTATTATATTTTGATTTGATTGGAAATGAAAATAACCTAAACTAAAAATGAACTGTAACTGAAACTGACTGTAACCAAGTTTGTCGGCAAGAAATTATGCATACATCTTAATCTATTAGTTAGCTCTCGTCACCGTGCCAATATATCGAAGCATATTTAATCGGAGACTGTTATAATGTTATCTTTAATGCTAAGTAACATCCCTATAACCTATTCAGATTGACATATATATCTTCCGGAAAATGTTTGAATTGTACAATGGTTAAAAGCCCGACGACGTTTCGAGGTCAGACTATAGTATTGAGAGACTAAATGGGTTTGCTTGAAATTTGATGGGTTTGGTAGAGGAGAGGAAATCTGTCAAAATACAAGGAATTATTCCACAGTTGCAAATTATGGGCTGGGGACGTATTACACTAAGGGGGTGTTGTTCAAAATCAACTGCAAGTCAACTGCAACTTTGCAAATTGTAACACGCATTTTTGTTCGCGCATGCACGGTATGTGCATTTAACAAGACGCGCATGAAACAATGATTTTGATCGGTATATTCAGATCAACTACAACTTGTGATAAATTGCAACTTTTGAACAACACTCCTTATAGGTGACCCTCAAATCGGGGCCCGGCACCATAAACAGGGTTGTGTTGTAGACGCACCCCCCCCCCCCCCCCCCCCCCCCCCCCAAACTCGGCAGAAAGGGCCCGCTTCCATTAAATGATAAATAAAAGTGCACTTCATCCAACAAAATGTCTGCTTAAAACTAAAGTGAAGACCCTTCATTTTATTTTTTTTTTTTATCATCCGCTTGCTTGCAAACTCTCCTGCAAGCCCGGATCATAGTGTCATTTTTTGTTTCTGAGTAATCAAATGTGGAAAGACATTAGCTGGGATGACCTTTTTTACCGAGTTAAATTGAGTTGGAAAATTGTTCAATTTCACTCAAATTGGCGCTAGCTCGTTTATGATCAAAGTAACTCGGAAAGTGTAACATTTTCTTTTTCAGATTGCGTTAAATCACAGCAGATACCATATCAGCTTTAGAATTATAGGCCTATATCAATTCTTTATTTACTTAATTTTTGTGTTTTTATCATGCCAATTTTTGTTAACATGATGATCCTTAATAAAATCAGAAATATAAAAAGAAAAAAAAATGATTACTGAATGCCTGCATATAAGAATTTCCAAATAAAATTAAAATACCACGTTTTCCAAATATGCATATCTGAGCCACCCTTCTGTCGTTATTGGGGTTGTTTTCAGGAAAGGTGTTTTGCCATTTTCCGGAGACCTTAATCCGAGTTTTTATCTCAAGAGGTCCAATAAGTGTTTGACTTGGTAAGTGATACCCCCATTCATGCCCCCCTCTGATCGGATCAGACGAGTCAGGAGTTTAGAGAGGGTTAAACAGAGATCACACAGAGAACAATGGTGTCTCCATAAGCATAGCAGGGGATCAGCATGGGGGTAGGATAATCCGGAGAGGAAAGGAAAGGGGACAGGATTTGAGATGATTTATAGCCGTCATTATTTTTTTTTTGTAGCTCAGAATTAGTGATATTTTTTTAAACTTCGGTTTGTCGGTTTGCTAGAGATTCATATCAAATGGATTCACACAAGTTTCAATTAAATTGTACACCCACACTGTAAAAACACTGGTGATTAATTTAACACCGGTCGGAATCAAATAGGTCCACACCAGAAAAGTGTTAGAATAACACCCGTTTGGAATCAGTTTGATAAATTCAATTACCTACTGGTGTTGTTTAAGCTCTGAAAAGCACCAGTCTGTATTTAGATATATTGATTTGAATCCAAACAGGCGTTATTTTAACACTTTTCCGGTGTGGACCGACATAAATTCCTGATGGTGTTAAATTTAAACCAGCGTTTTTGCAGTGCAGATGGAGGGATAAATGGAGAGATAGGGGGAATCGATATATAAATTCGTAAATGATGCAAGGAAATAGATAAGGAAACCAATGATTGGATAAATCCTCTGGAAGAAGAGCGATATAAATTCAATTATTATTATTATTATTATTATTAAATACAATAACTAAACAATGGAACGAATAAATAATAATAAAAGAGCAGAGATAAGTAAATATCCCTAAAGGATTATTAATATTTCTACATCTACTTTAGATGTCGGGGTTATTGGAGCGAGCCATCACGCCAATTACATCCTTCTTTGCCTAATAGTCTTTAAGACCCTCCCTGGCTTTTCACCTCTAATGCACTCTCACCTTCTGAAGTGAATGACAGGTCTAGGTTCCATCGCTCGATATTGGAAACCTTTTAGTATGGAGGCTCTGAAGTGCGATTGACGATACTATCATGTGCGCCGTGAATTGTGTGACTGTGGCGGTGTTTCACCAAATCATTCTGAAAGTAACGCACTACTTTTAGAAAAACTGGAGTACGTTGACAAGTGCAATACGCAGACGATTCTTGATCATTCAGCACAAGAACTGGGCGGTGTTTCACTAAATCGTTCTTAAAGTTACGCACGACTGGTATCAGACCTTGCGCTGAATGCGCGTAATAATGTGAACCATTGCACACAAGAAGGGGTAACAGTCGTGCGTAACGTCGTTCGTAACGTCTTTCGTAACTTGGTGAAACACAACCCAGTGTTTCAGAAACTTGTGTGTTAATCTACGCATGACTGGTGACAATTTATCGAACTCAATGATAACTCAAGACGCTGAGTCGCACCAAAAAACGGGTCACCAGTCGTGCGTAGATCGTTATGAAACACAACCGTGTTCATAAAACTCTTCGCAAAGGTACTCACGACACTACGAACGGCTGATGACTCTTTTTTTCTTGTGAGATTCAGCGACAAGAATTATCATGGAGTGCATAAATTAATCACCGATCGTGCGCAGTCGTACGTACCTCTATACAAACATATTTATGAATCACAACTCTGGTTGTGACATTTACGATTTCGGAACGTGAGGTTCGTAGACCGTGACCCAAGGTTTTTACGAACAGGGACACATAGCTTATGACCCAGGAGATAAATTTAATTAACAAGGAACACAAATAGTGGCCAAGGAGGAAAAATCGGCATCCCGTGACATGAACCTCGCATTTCGGCCCCAGGACGCAAAATTTACGTCCTAAACTCGCGAAGTTTCAGGGTCCCAATTTTTTGTCCTGGGTCACGAAATTCTAGTTCTGGGTCAGGTCACGGACTCATATACCAAACTGAAATAATCACGGCGCACTTGACCTATCAGTGAGTGCACTCTAAGGCTTCCGTAGTTAAGTTGTGAAACTGATGAGAGAGACAATACAGAGAGAACGGTAATTTTGCATATCGGGTTAATACAAGGCATCGCTCATCGGTCGATGGGGTTTAGTCTTGGGTGACCAGTAGCTCGAGTCCGTTCCGCTCCGGACTCTACGAATAGCCGATGGTCAAAATATCCGCTGAGTTGAGATTCGGGTTCATAGTGGTCAACGAACCCAAACCAAATAGGCGTAATCCAATTTACACGTAACCAAACTGTGGTTTAAACTGCACTTTTATTAAAACTTGAGAAAACCACTGAAACGCCAAAAATGAAAGGGAAAGGAGGATATTTATGTGTGTAAAGTGCAAAAAACGAAGAGGCATTACCCCCACTAATGCAAGGAAGACTCTAAAGTCAAAGCTGTTATTGATATATCGAGTAGAATTATACAATCTTCATTTAGCACTTGTAAATATGATGTTTCTTTAAAATGAATAATAATAATACAATATGCTTAATGGAGCGATTAATATTACAACAAACCTTAAAGCACATAACAATTATTCTAAAGAAAATAGATATCAAGAAGCTATCATTCCTGCTCGATTGCTATCCAAAAGCTATATTTGACTTACAATTTGATTTAAAACTTGCAAACTTAGTGAGAAGTATGAGAGTTTCATTCGAGTTAGGACATGTACATGATTGTATCAAAAGAAGAG
>BQKZ01000365.1:139841-157687 GCA_036244855.1 Temnopleurus reevesii
AAAAAAAAAAACGTATTAGTTTTAGAAATCCTCTTCATCATGCATTTCAAAGACGAAAGGCGACGTGCGGGTTAGATGAAAACTAAAAAGGGAGGAGACTTCAAAACAGAGTTTGCTAGAAATTAAATACAAATGAAAGGAGAGTTTAAAACGGTCGCTTACAGAACGATGAACAATTGCAAACGGTACTGTAATTGATGTAAAGAAATCAACGCTTTCCCCGACAAACGAATAAAGACGAGTGCAGATATAAGTAATATACCTCAATAAAAGAGACAAATTGCATTGAATGGAGAGATAGATTTCATCGATAGAATAGGGGGTAAAAGCGGCGCCCGGGTACCAATGGTTTGGGGTTTTAAGAAGCTGCACTAAAAGGACCTTCATCTCTGTTCTCTGACAGGATTTAGTCGGGGTGGCGCCGGGCTCCTGATCTTGAACAAAACACCTGATAGATCCGCGGATGGATATAAGGGACACAAGGCTTTGGAAGTCATTTAGCCTCTCCAATCAAGACTATTCACATCAATAAAAATTGAAGAATTGTGTAAAGTGGTCAAAGTTGTCTTTCAAGATTTCATCAAAGCTTGTAAGATGTAAAGGAAAGTGTCTATGGTTCTAATTCATACCCTGCGTTGATTCTATTTCCCAATCTTGCTAATTCTTCAATATAAATGAGAGTCTCCTATTTGTATTTTTAGTGTGGAAGTAAAAGAAATGTTTCATGTCGGCTGCAATATCTTCATCATTTTTAGAGAGACATTCAACATTCTCAATTTATTATTACCCCATAAGAAATTAATTCCAAACATTTATATCATTATCATTTGTATAAATAAAGATATCCATGAAGTAGATTATTTTGAATATAATCACTCACAAGTAATACTGATAGAAACATGGATATAAGACATTCACATCCGTTTTTTTAAAATACATTTGTGACATGACATTGAATTTTTTTTTGTGGTAGAAATATTTTGGAAAATTGTAAAGAAGAAAACCGTTTCAATACTTCTTTACATCGCAGCTATTAAACTCGGAACCCGCTTACTATAGGACCCAAACGCAAAGGATATTTGTACATTTCAAGACATTACGTAAAGGGCATTGAATCAGGACACATTTGTTTTCTAAAAATAGATTTAACCTTTTTTTTACATTATAAAGTTTCAAGCTCCCTCGAAAGTAGGACTGCTATGAACTTTATTATCCTCAAAAGGAGTGGTATAAACGTTTGGGGATCGATCGATCCGAACTGCACCTCATTGATCGGTTAAATCGCAACAAAAACTCACTCAATATCAGATCGATAGACGTAAACGATATTGGTCTTACATGAAGAGGGTCTGTAATTACATATGTGTCAACGAAAGCCATTGATAATGTTCTCTTAATCATGTTGACTTAATCAAAAGGAGCATCATCATTCGGGGAAGGCAAACACCGAAGATTATGGAAATAGAAATGTGAGGAAGACCGAGCTGCAAAAAAAATCCGGATGTTCGTTTGACATCGCCATATGGGGCAGTTACACTTACAAGTTGATCCCATCCTGCATGCCAAACTGAAATATCTTAAATTCGATCTATGAACTATGAAATAAAGATTAATCTGATGTAATTGCAATCAATTAATTTGTATATAAAGTGACATTGATACAAATAACCTTCAGCCATTATATTTCAAACGGGATAGGACAGTAAGGATTTCTATTTAGTTGATGCGGTTTGAGAGCAGGGTGGATCAGTTTGTTTGTTTAAGTGCCTTTTTTTCGGTGGAAAGTAATATGAAGCCACAATAAACTGTTAAGACATCACACATTGTGTTTTTTTTTTTTTATTGTAATTCATTGTAATTCTAATTGCATCGTTTGTGTTATATAGACCGCAGACGTTGCACAATTATAAACACCAATCGGTCTTAAATCGTAGCTCCCTAATTTCTGCAGTGTATAATAATGTATTGCAGGGCCCCGTAACATTAGGTTTTTTTTTTTGCTTAATCGTTACTTGATTTTGCGATCAATTGCAAACTTTAGGAAATGTTTTGCCATAGACTTGCGCTTGATATCAATCGCTAACCAGATTAGCAATTAATCGCAAACCTTTATGTTACAGGGCCCAGATGTGCCATTGAGCTGAACCATTATTCTTTTCTACATTGTTGTGGTGTAACCAAAATTGTAGAAATACAGAATAGAGCTTTTATTTTATTTTGTTTTATTCATTTACTTATTTTTTATATATTATTTCAACAGAGTAGCCCATTCTAAAAAAGTTGATTTTTCGTGACGACTTCCAATCCCTAGAAAAGTTTAAATTTTGCGTTACGTACGTACATGTGTTTTATTCCATATACCGTTCATGTAACATTCATTTGATATTTTTCTAATTTTCTGCAATTATCCATAATCAGAGAGTTTACAAGAAACTTTCTTCATTTTTTCTCTTTTTAATATGAAGCAGATGGAACCTAAATTATTGGTAATCAATTGTGTTTGGGTTTCGGCAAGGCACCGCTGCAGGTTTAATTTCAAAATTATTTCATTTATCGCAAGCCTCCCCCTTCTTTCTCCTGCAAACACGATGATAACTACCTGTAGTCTACAGTGGTAATGATGATTTACATATAAAAAGGAACTAGAGCCGTCACTCCATAATAGTTTATGAGTGAAGAGAGAGAAAGAGATAAAAAAAAAAAAACTGCACCATGAGATGGCGCTATTCATCTCAACTTTCTTACAGGCATAACTATTTTCTCTTTTTAGGCAGGATTACTAATAAAATGCTAATTGTATGTGTTCTGTGTACACAAAAGTTGTACTTGTCGTCCCGGAAGATTGCCGTGGGCTTACCTGACATAGGATCCAAGCATTGTACTTTAATTGTTATTAAACGATTTCAGAAATTCCACGTTATTGCGTTCATTGGTATAGAAACGCGCATAAATTTGTATCTATTAATAAAACGGCCTTCTATATATTATATACGACAACCGTTGACTTTGCAAACATAGGTATCTTTACAAATTAGACATGAGGCAGATGGCATTATATGGCTCTACATTCCACGATGACCTGACGAGCAACAACAAAAAAAACTTAACAAATATTGAGCCCCCACCCCCGAGGAGCTGAAGGGCAACCAAGCAAAAACAAAAAGAGAGTCCTCAGCGAAAAAAAGAATGCACCACAACCATCTACCCAAGGGCCCCGGGCTCCAATACCCCCATCCCCGTGAAGGGAAGCATGTTATTCAAATTATTTACTGCTACCCTACTACTAGTACTACTACCACTAACCCTACTTCTACTACTAACACCACTACTACTACTACTACTACTACTACTACTACTACTGCTACCCTACTCCTACTGCTATTACTACTACTACTACTACTACTACTACTACTACTACTACTACTACTACTACTACTACTACTACTAATATTACTACTACTACTACTACCACTGCTACCCTACTTCTACTGCTACCACCACTACTACTACTACTACTACTACTACTACTACTACTACTACTACTACTACTACTACCCTACTGCTACGGCTACTACTACCACTACTTTTACTACTACTGCTACCCTACTACTACTGCTACTACTGCTACTACTGCTTCGCTACTACCACTACTACTACTACTACAACTACTACTTGTACTGCTACTACTACTACTACTACTACTACTACTACTACTACTACTACTACTACTACTACCACTATTACTTTTATCATCACTACTACTACTGCTACCCTACTGCTACTACTTTTACTCTTACTTCTTCTTCTTCTTCTACGTCTACTGCACTACTTTTCATCAGGTAATGCTATCATCACTCCGGAACCGCACAACATTTAGAAAGTTGGGGGCTGTGTATTACCACTTTTACACACTCCCATAGACTGATAAAATGGGGATGCAGCCCCAGTTCCGCAGTTCCTGTTGTTACTACTACTATATGTACCACTACTATTTATACTACTGTTAAGGCCACGTACTGCACTCTACATGACTTTCAGTCTTACAAAATTTTGCAAATAGTGAAACATGCTTTCATACATGTGTCATGGCGAGGTTTTTTGATACTTGAAACATGATGAACTATCAAGTATCAAGTACCTTGCCATGAGACGATGTAATATAGCGTGTTTCGGTATTTGTAAAATTTGCAAAAGTCCCAGTCACATAGGACTCCGGAAGCAACACGATTCACCCGACTCGTTGTTCTGAGGCAGTTAACTGTGAATTAACAATGAGTCGGGGTGAATCGTGTTGCTTCCGGGGTCCTATGTGACCAGGGCTAAAGGTTGTGCGACTAAAAATCTTGGAGTGTGCGGTGATCTTTATGCCACACAAAAGACGCATCCAAACCAATGTATTATCAATTATATCACAACACAATTTTATTTCAAAAACAAAGTGAACTATTCAATCCCAATTGAAAGCAACAAATCCAACCTGGAAACAACTGATACATCTACTATGTGTATCTATAATACCCAACTAACATATCATGGTCCAATGGTTTCTAAATTCAAGTAAAAATGAATTACTTAATCTCAAACACACAAATTCCACAGTTTATGTAGCCTTTTGTCAAGGCCCTCGACTTTGGACTTCCCCCTCGACGTCGATATCAAAGAACAACAACAGCGCGAGTGAAGTGAGCGCCCCCTTTGCGATAGCAACTTGGTTGACAAAAGATGAGAACGAAATGGCTCAATCAATGTTTATGAGAGGGACTACTGTTGGACTACTGTTGGCCTACTGTTGGCCTACGGCGTAGAGAGCCTCAACAAGAGGCTACAGTTTGTGTGGATAGGTGATGAAAATAATGTATAGCCTTGATACAGACAGATAATACTGGACAGAGTGCTTCCAAACTGCATACCAAGCACTATATCATGTATATTACATCTCAATTAAACCAATTCTATATTCACTTCAAAGGATCTGCAAGGTATTTTTTCAGATTCTAATGTAGGAAAACAAGATGAATGTGAGTATAATTCATCCGGACCTTCATTTTATTCTATTATTTGAGATTTAAAGAGGAAAAATTGTAAGTCAGCACTCCATATTTCAATCAAACTTAGTTAAGCAGACTATGGGGGTGTTGCTCAAAAGTTGCAATTGATCGCAAGTTGCAGTTGATCGGAACACGCCAATCAAAATCATTGTTTCATGCGCGCCTTTTTAAATGCGCATAACGTGCGCAAATTGAAATGCGCGTTACAATGTGCAGAGTTGCAGTTGATTTTGAACAACACCCCCTTAGTTAAGCAGACTATATGGTGGAAGAAAATATTCACTTTTCTGTATGATTAGCCTTGCTCAATTGTGATTGAATTTCAAAGCTTAACAGATCAAATTTCCTACACAATACAGCATGAAAATATCCCCATGACACTACGAAAAATTAAGCACAGACAGCATGGACAAAATATTCTTCTTCCCCCAAACTGACAAAAACCTTGTTCTCTACTTAAATGTCATTTGCAATTCGAACACATACAACAGCAGTAAATAGATCCTTCAACTTCTTTAAAAAACCAATTGTATCATGCACATGAAAAAAACCATATAGGCCTAAATATTTCAAATATATATATGCATGTGTGTGCAATATAATCTGCCAATTCATTGTGCACCAAAATTACACAAATCAAAAAGAGTACTAATCAGCATGCATGGATACATTGTAAGAACTCTGTAACATTAAAGTAAATTATATACCACTGTCTTCTTTCCAATAGAAACATTTTAAAGTACATGTTCATTCCTTAATATTGCTAAGTCAAATAAATTTCTGAATTTGACATGGGTGCTATTATTGATGGTGGTTTATTCTAGACCATGGGTCTAATTGATAATATTGATATTGATAATATTGATAATATTGAAGCATAGGTACGTTGAAAAAAAATCACTTTGGCACACTCATCGGGTGACTTCAAGTACGGTGTTGAACGCTGGTGTTGGTGTTGCAGCAAAACCAACACCAGCCTCAACACCAAACTTGAACTATGTCGGTGTTTGGGGTAGGCCTCGCAAGATTCTGACGTATTTCCGGTCGTTTCTGAATCACTTCTGTAACCTGACCAATGGTGTTGGAGCTCGGTTTACGGACCGTTTTGCTCTCTCAACACCAACACCAACACCGAACACCGTACTTCAAGTCACCCACTGGAATGCTTTTAGTTGTACGCCCTCAAACATATTTTAGCATAAACTTAAACCATTATATAGTTTACACCATGTTTAAAAAAACGTCAAGAATTCAACACATTATGTTTGTTGGATGAAAGAAAAGAATTAAATAAAATATTTAGAATAAGCATGTACAAGACAGAGAGCATTATAAATAAAGAAGCTTGTATCACACTACTGTATAGCAGAAAATTATCACAGGTTTAATTTTCGCCCTTTCGCGGTGAAATGGCCGACCGTGAATTGTAGACCCGCCAAAATAATCCTTAAAAATTTGTAAGGAAAGTTAACATACGAGTACTTCACAAAGTGCATTTAGAATTGGCATGATAGCGCTATCAATGTTTCAATGACAAGTACATTTGAGTTTCTCATCATAATCTCTATATTATTTGGTCATTCCTTATAATTTTTCAGCATTTAATTAAAATTTCGTTTGTAGCAGTATTCCCTTTCTGTTTCTTAAAAAATCTTTATTAGTTTGGTTGGTAGATTATACTTTTCTTCATGGATTATATTCGCAAATTCAATACCCCGCAGAAATGTTCATGAGCTAATCAACCGCAAAAAATTAAAGACCGTGAAATTATCCCACTATACAGTATTGGTTGATACAGGTATGAAACACATTTCAGAGTCAGACTCTACATGACCTGTGACAGGAATCCTTCAGGGGATTGACAATGTAATAAATGATGAAACAATTAATTTCAGAGAGATTATCCAAATATCGTGGGTTATGAGCAACCTAATAACTTTATTACATGGTGTACATTAATAAGTCAACCTTAATGATGATGTAGTTTACATAGAATTTCTCTGAAGAGCCTTCTCACGTTGATGAAATTCAATAGCTTTGAAAAAGAATTTCACCTTTTCCCCTTTTTCTAAATCAGATATCTATGTGTAAAAAAGAAGTTTACTCTGAATTGACATCTTATACTCCCATATTACACAAAACAGTATTCAAACTGTCATTTAATAAAACTTAAATGTAAATTTAAATTTTGTATGACAGATCTGACGAATATGATGAAATTCAAAAGCTTTGACAAAAGAATTTTGCCCTTTCCCCCTTTTTTAATTATTTGTCAAAACAGAAAAGGTTTACTAGTATTCTAAAATGACATCTCAAACAGTATCCAAACAATTATTCAATTTTTCTCTTTACTGTTTCCAAGTATTCCTAAACTTGATATAGCAGCTCTGACAAACATGGAATAAAATCAAGATTAAACATTCTTTGTAATGTGTGGATAAATGTTCAATGTACTTTCACACAAAATGGTATGACATGTGAATTAATCATAGCAAAAAGAAATACAGAACATAAAAATTAGGTAGAGTAAACAAATACACATGCTTTTCACCAATAAGTCACTTTGTTTTGTTTGAATTATCGTGAATAATGCCAAGTTTGAACAACCAAAATTCTCAACGAAATCAGATTGAATATTTGCACTTAATTTCCTACTTCATATACACACCATCGTCAAGAATGTCTTTTCAAAACCCGGAACAATTGACTAGATATTAACACAGTATTAAGTTGCTTTCAATATACATGTATTATGTACAATGCAGGCTACAATTAATTGACATACATGTATATCAATGCAGGAACGCATTCGGTTCGCCCATCTGTACTCACACTAACCATAGATTTTCAAATGCCTAAAAAACGTCTTGCGCACCTCAAAAAAAGCTGCCGAAATACGAACAGGTGACACTACATTTAATTATGTGGGATGATATCTAGGGCCAAATCATCGTTTAATAACATTAAAAAAAGGGACTTGCGAAATATTGGCATCATGCAAGTCAAAAATTGGTGTGCCAGTGTTATTGTGAGAAGAAGTTTCATTGACAATAACTTACAATTTTAAAATGACCTAGCTCAACCTTGAGCAAGATTTGAAAAAAAAATGCATGAAAGTACACCTGTCATATGAAGATATAGTGAAAACGGGCAGAATCAATATCTAAGTAGGAGGTGCACTAAAACTATTAGGCCAATCTTCTAAAAAAATTTGAAAGGTTCTTGGAAACTACTTGCAAGAATAATCTGAGGATAGCCTAGGATTGAATATGATACAATGGTACTGACTGGATTTAAAATATTGTATGATTCAATGGTATTTCCATCTTTTTTGACCATTTTGCAGTGTCACAAATGCACCGTTTTGAAAAAGTCATTCAAATGCAGGCATTTCTTTCATGTAGAAATTGCAAGTAGCTTATTAAACATGCATGTAATCACATATCAAGAGTATGAGGGTGTTGCTAGTAAGTTACAATCATCTGCAAAATTAACTTTGGCTTTTTTAATACAGTCTGCGCTTTGAAGAAGATGTGAATGTAAAAATGATTTCGATTGGCACATGTGAATGAACTACAGCTTGCCACTGATCGCAACTTTCTGATGGCACTTCCTTGTGGTACGATGGTGTTGCTAGCAAAATGCAATCTAACTAAAAATCAACTGCAAATTGATTGCAGCTTGAAATGTGATTTCTGATTGGCTTATGTCTGTGCTTCTAAGCAGATGTGCATGAAGCAAGAATTTAGAATTACTCATGCCGATCAACTGTACCGTACAGTTGATTGCAACAGATGTGCATAAAACAATAATTCAGAATTACTCATGCCGATCAACTGTACTGTACTCTTGATTGCAACTTACTCTCAACAGCCGTAAAGAATGGCAGATTTTTAAATGCGTTAGAGGGATGATATACAGTAGGGACTTATACATATAAACATGGTGCAATTAATATGGTCTGCATAAATATATTGAAGTGATGCTTGATAACAAGGTGGTCTACTTCTCTTCGCACCAACTGTTCTCTTTCCTCACCTGCAGATGGAAGGATGTGGAATAGAAGTGAGAGAGAGAAAGAGAGAATGAGAGAGAAAGAGAGAGAAAGAGAAAGAGATAGCAAGAAAAGCATGAAACGAGAGAGAAGGTGAAGGGAATGAGACAGAGAAATAGAGAAGGGGATGAGTCAGAAAAGAGAGAAGAGAGGAGAAACAAAAAGAAAGAAGGGGAGAAATATAGCAAAAATTGAGTGAATGAATGAGAGGAAGACAGAAATTTAATTCAAAAGGGTGCAAGTGAAGGGGGATAACAGAAGGGGGATAACAGAAGGGGGATGATGAGATGGAGAGATTGAGTAATGGATGGAAAGAAGGGGGAGAAGGAGGGGGAGGGGGGAGGTAAGTAGGCAGGACAAAAAGGTTGGGAGAGAATAGAGAGAGAAAAGAAGATTAAAAAGAAGAGTAAAGAAAAAACAACAAAGTAAAGCGTGATTCACTGTTTTCTATTTCAAAATAATTTGATGTCTTGTTGAACAATGTAGCTATTTGAGAAAGAGACTCCAACCCTAAGCACCTAAAATCTGGAAATTCTCCCGCTAATGCTACTACCAAATGGAAAACTTTGATTCATTTCTTAGGAGTCCCTAAAACCAGGAAATGTCAATCAAGTTCATTAGCTGAACTTCATTTTAGGATTATATTGCACTCTTAAGGCCATTGCACTCTCCACGACTTTTAGTCTTAAGACCTTAAGACATTGGGTATGACGTCACTTTTTAACTGGTCGGAGGCAAAACATCCGACCTGAAGACCTAGGTCTCAAGGTTTTAGCATGTTGAATCTTTTTGAGATCTCATGCGACTTCTCCCAGCTCGTCAACCACATCACACAGTCACTGCCTCCGAATCCACACACAACAGCATCACTCGAAAATTGCTCATTAAAATGTAGATGTTTTGTTATTTTGTACTAAATGCATCATCATTAGCTGAATGTATGAATGTAATTTCTTAATTTTCGATGACACTGTCAAATATGACAAATTTAGAGAGAAAATCCAAGATTTAAAGTTGAAATTTAGACCTTTCGCACTGCGTGTTGCAATGGGAAACGAGCGCATAACTTTTGAGCTNAGGAAATGTCAATCAAGTTCATTAGCTGAACTTCATTTTAGGATTATATTGCACTCTTAAGGCCATTGCACTCTCCACGATTTTTAGTCTTAAGACCTTAAAGGTAGAAAGCTACATTTGCACACATTACGGTTATGCTTACAACTTGTTGTGTACCTCAGATATGCCAAAATGTTAACCTCTATGAAGTATTTTGGTTGATGTAGTCCAGAATATTACATTCAAATAAAAATCTATTCTATCATAATTTATCTTGACACCAACGGTATCGCGATACTCCTAGCGCATTCCGGTACCACACACACACACAAAACATAAGAGCACATACAGTGCACACTTCAATACACTGCCACACCATGCGGAATACGCACTGAGAGAGACTCTTGCGCTATTGGTCAACGAGGGGTTAACAGTTGTTTTGAATTTTGAACGCACGATGAATTGGTTCGAGGCCCGAATAGAAGAATTATCATTGGAATAACTATAAATGCGCCTATCATGACTAATCTTTGTGCTTAATTGATTGGTGATAAGTTCCAACTTTTAGTACTCTTCAACATAACACAACAATCTTCGAAAGTCAAATTTTAGGCTGCAAAAGAAGTATTCTACCTGCAAAACCTTGGGTATGACGTCACTTTTTAACTGGTCGGAGGCAAAAAATCCGACCTTAAGACCTAGGTCTCGAGGTTTTAGCATGTTGAATCATTTTGAGATCTCATGCGACTTCTTCCAGCTCAGCAACCACATCGCACAGGCACAGCCTCTGAATCCACACACAACAGCATCACCCGAAAATTGCTCATTAAAATGTTTTGTTATTTTGTACTAAATGCATCATCATTAGCTGAATGTATGAATGTATTTTCTTAATTTTCGATGACACTGTCAAATACGACAAATTTAGAGAGAAAATCCAAGATTTAACGTTGAAATTTAGAACTATCGCGCTGCGTGTTGTGATGGGAAACGAGCGCGTAACTTTTGAGCTATCGATTATTAATGTTAAGATATCGATATCGGCTCTTTGGTCCTAAGGTCTTCGGTCGCGTAATGTGCGATGTCAGGTCGTACGACTAAAAATCGTGTAGTGTGAGGTGGCCTTTAGGCATACATTTGCACTGGTGACAACAACAAGTTTCATATCATTATCAAATGGGCTGACTTTGTGAAGGTACCATACACATTTTCATTAGCAACCAGTAAATGCATCAAAATTGAATTCATTTTATGTTCATACTGTACTGCAGCAATATGCAAGGGAGATGTTTGGCTAATGCCAACTTGTGCCCACACAAAGCACAAACCGAACAACCAAGTTTTTCCTCTTTATATTTCCTGCTCCTATTGCAATGATTACATTTGACTAGGACAGACGTAGACAAACACTTCTGTATCTTGGTTTATAATGCAAATGGGTGACAAAGGTTTCAGACTGGGGGGGGGGGCTGTAACATAAAAAGATGCTATAGACTTAAGCTAAATATTAGTCGTAAGTCTATGGCAAAATGTGTATCACAGAGATACGATTAATTGCAAAATCCATTGTATCTCTTTATGTTACAGGCCCCTGGTCTGGACTGGTTTCATAACTTACTTGTTCTTCTTCGGCTGGCGTGAAGTCATTCTTGATATTGAAAGTCTTTCGTATCTCTTCTGACGTCTTGCCCTTGATCATGTTTGCTACTGTCTTACATGTGGCGTCTAGAAGTCCCTTAATGTCTAGATAGTTGGCAGCCTGTTCAAGAAGATGATGATAAAATATAGATTCTTTTTTTAAGGTTTATAGTCTAAAACATGGGATCTAAGAGTATCTTGATGTCTAGGATAGTTGGCAGCCAGTGTAAGTACATGTATATGTTAATAACATGTCAAAGAGACTTTGCTACAGCCTTAAATGTGGTGTCTAGAAATCCCTTGATGTCTAAATGGTTGGCAGCAACCACAACAGTGTCTACATTTGGAATTCAGTAATTCAGTAATTCCAAAAGACTTTATGCAAGTACCAAAGACTTTGTGCAAGTACCACCCAGTTACAGTTGTCAATGGGTTAAAAACATAGCATCAATGCAGTTCCTGTCAGTTAAAAAAATTTAAAATTTTTTTATCAGGAATCCCTGGAGCCAATTGCAAGAAATAGTCTCAGCTACCTTCTTCTTGCTAAGACATCTTAATTTCTTAAGCCATCCTCTTAACATAGACATATCCATGTTTGCATCTGTAATAAGAGGGTGGCACAACAAGTTCAGATGTCTCCATGTCTCCATTTCCAGTTCCATCATTATTCCTTTTGTAGTTAGATATTACTACTATACCACATGTTGACTTTTAATGTATAGATTTATTTATGTATCTTGATTTATTTTTAACTTTGTAATTGATTTTTTGTTACATTTTGATTTGATTGGAAGTGAAAATAAAATAAACTGAAACTGAACTGAAGTAGAGGATAGCTAGGACTATTTCGTGCTATTGGCCTCTGATTGCATAATAAAGGGTCATTAAACTCACCAGAATGAGTTCAAAGAGAGTACCCTGGTCAACTTTGAGAAACTCCTGATCATGAGAGCAGATATCATCTGTCCTCTTCTCCCTGTTCTCATCATCCTCAGGTGGAGGGGGATCATCCTTGTGATAGTTGCACCAGTAGAGCACCTTCTTCAGGATGGTGCAGTTGACATTGGGGAGGGGGATGGCATCGTCGTCCTCCTCTTCCATGCCAAGGTCTGGAGGGAGTGATGGAGAGAGAAAGAGAAAGAGAGATGGGGAGGGAGAGAAAGAGAGATGGGGAGGGAGGGAGAGAGATGGGGAGAGGAGAGGGGAGATGGGGGTGGGGAGGGGGAGGGACAAGGAGGAGGGGAGAGAGGAGAGTGATAAAGAGAGAAAGAGAAAGGCAGACACAGAGAGGGAGAGAGGGAGGGGAGAGACCAGAGAAGAGGGGATAGAGAGGGGGAGGGGGAGACAAGGAAGTAAGAGGAAGGGAGACAGATGGTGGAGAGTATATTAGATTTTGATATTGAAGATTTTGTTTTATTAGAATGATCACCTTGCTTCCCGACTTTGCTAATTTCTTGAAATCACTATCGACACACTCGCCTTCCCTTCTTTTCCTCCAGGCCACCAGGTTCCCTGCCTTCATATACATATATGTTTTCTGGATGTACAGAAAAGTTCACCACATGGCATAATTTATCAGTCTAAGGGGGTGTTGTTCAAAATCAACTGCATATCAACTGCAACTTTGCAAATTTGAACGCGCATTTTCATTCGCAGACGGTATGCGCATTTAACAAGACGCACATGAAACAATGATTTTAATTGGCACGTTCCAATCAACTGCAACTTGAGATCAATTGCAACTTTTGAACAACAACCCCTTAGAGTCTTGGCCTAGTTTGATATTGGAGTTTGTTTTCCTTTTTTTTTTGCTGCTCTACTGCCCATTCTTTCATCTATTTCCATATATGTCCATCCATATATTTTGTATTCTACTGTTAAATTTCTATTGTTACATTCTATTGTTATAAAGTCATTATTTCCTTAAACAAAACCATTGATCAGCAAGCATCAAATTTCCATGGATATTTATGTGGTGGTGTAGTGGTTTAGACTTTCGCCTTTCAACTAGAAGGTCGGCGGTTCAAATCCCACCCATGCCGTCAATTTCCTTCAGTAAGAAATTTATCCACACTGTACTGCAATCAAACCAGGTATTGTTAAAAATGAATCCCTGACAGTAATTTATTCCTTGGAATACTTCAGTGCCTGAATGGCTTGCTCGGAAGTTATAGTCAGGGTAATAATACGGTACCCAGTATCAAACGCAGTAGAGTATGCATATAGTGATTACGCTATATGAATGGACTTATTATTATCATCATTCTGCACTTGTATTCAGCTATTCATCAATGGTGGGAAAGAAAATAGATCTTTAGCTTGTCCTACCAGGTAAAAACTGCCAGAGGTAATATATTTTCTCTAGTGAAATTCCAAATGTTGTTTGTTGACGGTGAACAAAAATGATCACATTTAACCTTTGAAGCATAGTGCATATTTCTATTCATTACATTTAAGTGGTTTAAGATATATTTCCTCTGGAGAGAAAATGTTTGGTTAATCTACTTGGTTATTCCCATTCTGGTAACATTCCAAAATAGTTGGCATCTCTATAATAAATACTTCGAATTATACTACTCACCGTCCAGCATAGTCTTGATGATTACCGATTGCCTTGCAACTCCAACGTCTACCTCAAACACCTCCCCATCAGAACTCTGGAGCTTTATGTTTGGCATCTATTAAAGAGCAATAAGTTAGAAGGCAATTACATACAATTGAAACTCAAATAAAATGAGGTACACACCATGTCCATGCATGCACCCAGGATTTTTATACCAGGGGGGGGGGGGGCTGAGCACAAATTTGGCGCCCCCTTTCAGCAGGCCCCCCCCCCCCTTCACAGCAATTTTGGCGCCTTTTGCCACCAAATTTTGGCACCCCCCTAGGCCTGACCTAGGGGGCTAGCACCCCCATAGCCCCTCCCTCCCAACAGTGCGCGCATGGTGTCCAAAAAAGTTGCAATCGGACTTCCGTCATCAATAATTGGAATATTCAACAAATCTAAATTATCTATAGAGTCAATTTCAGAATAAGAAATTTTATTCTGATTGCCAACATCTTAAATGAAACCTTGTGGTTAAGCCCAGAACGCAAAACTCCTAAAGGAACAGCCTGGCTTTGTTTTTGAGTCACTGAGAGGGTATTCGACCATGCAGGATTTGAGAAATATTTTGGAAGGAAAAAAGGTCATTCAACAATATCTCAAACTTCTACAATCGTACAACACAAACAAATAGTACGTTTTCTTGATGCAATCAGCATTTCCAAGAATCCCAATTCAAGCTTATATCATTCTTCTGTCTACGGTAACAATATTTTTAATCAAAGAAATAGCCAGAACTAGATTGCCATTTTGTCTTTTAATGCAAGCTCAAAACAAGCCACTGATGCAGTGCACATAAGATTGTTATGATTACATGGCATGTATATGTATTTTTCGCAAGTCTATTGGCTTCAAAATTTGAGAGCACTGCTGTATCGTCAACGCAACTTATTCATGTGCACAGGGGTTAGGCGAAACATCCATATCGTCGGCAGCATGGCTGAAAACCACCACAAACACAAAACCAAATGGAAGGTAAATGAAATCGCCGCACGTCGCATTTCTTAATCATTTTCTGTGATTTTTGTTAAATCAAATCAATTGCAAAAATTAACTTTTATAATATAAAAAGAACTATAAAAATGATAAGAATTAAAAATAAGAAATGAGAAAACATTTGAAGTGGCCCAAAATATCTTGTTCCCTTTTTTTTAGACCTATTTTTTCCAACCTCGCCTGGCATGGAGAGACTGGTTAACCATATACTGAGTTTTAATTAGATCTACTGATTATAAAGAAATATAGACAAGCATGTTATCAGACATTCTGGCGTTAACACACTTTCGTATCCAGTTTGAACCACCGCTGGTGTACACAAGAAGGGACATTTTAAGAACAGGGCATCTCCTAGTCCAAACGCTTCAGGTGCTTCACTTCGGTGGTTACTCCAACCCGGCGTTTCACACCCAAAACTCTTGTTTTACCGATATGCACAGACCCTGCAAAGCAAACTCCATCCTTACGGAAAGTCTAAGAAGACGATGATCGTAAAAATGATGACAAGGGATTCCAAATATTTGCGCAAAAATTTTGCAGGGAATTGGAGTGTAACTGTGATTTACTTATATGTCACAACTGAATCTATATTCATTAAAGAATCACCTGATGCTAATATCAGGCAATTCCTTCTTCGGAAATCGATAACAAAAAAAAGCAAACACCTTCCACTTTCGTCGCTCATCTTCGCGAAAATCTTTAACCAGTGGGCGCTGTCCCGTTCAACCGATCAGATTACCGAAAACGGACTGATAAAGAATATTTATGACTAGACTGTCCAGAGGCCCGCGTGCTTGTTGAAAAGTACATTGACTCTTTACGAGTGTCTGTAATCCTTAATATACTTAATATAACATTGCAGTTCCTTTATTCGTCCCTACTTGATTTGTAATTGGCTGCCCTTCACATCCTGTTCTTTCTTTCTCTCCACCTCCTCATTTAGCTTTTTCTATATCCTTGTGCGTTCATTTCATTTCCTTGTCATTTCAATTATAATTAAGATTCTGCTAGGATCGAAAGCTCAAACTCCTCTTTTACTTCATTTTACTCCACAGCTCTCCATTATGTTATTGGATATGAAGTTTCAGCAGTTCTCTTTATTTTATATACTTTTTAACGGACATGCTAGTGTCTCAATAGTCTTGTCAGTCCGTTTTAGGTTATCTGATTGGTCAACTGGGACAGCGCCCACTGCATGAAGATTTTCGTGAAGTTGGCCTGGGTGACAAAAGTGGAAGGCCCAATAACCGATTGGCTGTCAAGGTACACAATGTACGTTGGCTGAACGTTACAGAAATCTGGTGAGAACTTAAGTTTCCTGCAGCGACTTCGCAACGGTGACAAACGCGAGAGATTCAACCATTTAAACAGGATGTTGAACTCAATGATCACTCATGTCAAGTGGCATTAATACTGAAGTTGAGAAAGGTGCTTACATTAATAATGAACAATATTGATAATCTTGATGTAATTTGATGAAATTTGGATAATGAAAATTTGCTGGTGCAATATGGGGCCGATCTTTTTAAGTAATTAAGAAGTTTTTTTCCCCCTTTTACAACCAAGACTAGCACGACTTGAATGCTTACACTCGGAGAATTTATAACTATACTCACGCTTCCAAAAATGTCAGTAATTGCTAAGCAGAATGTGCAAACAACTATGCATGGTTTGGCCACATCCGACGAGATTACAAATAAACAAACGGAAGACACAGATTACATAGGGTGGGACTGATATCAATATTTGTCCAAAGAGGCCGTTCATAAGGGACAAAATTGACCATAGAATTTCCCAAATATGACGGTTAAGGTCCTACAAATGTGTCAATAATAAGCGAAGTTACCTCCTTATCTGTATTGATGAATTCAAACTTACTTTTGAACTGAAGAATACAGCCTATTTGCGTAAAATATGACGATTAGTAAGACGTGATGTCACCGAAATTTCGTTGTCTCCATGTAATCGTCGTGCAATGCATTGTGGGCCAGAATGTCAATTAACTTTTCTACGTATTTTACTTTCCCAGAAACTTGTTGTCATAATATTCTATAATGTGACCATAAAAGGTATACTCTCTGAATATGACAGAGAATCACTATAGGGACATTTGGGCAGTATGTATATCTGCTGACATTATTTGTCAGTCGATACTTCGTGAGTCACCAAAACAAATTCACCAAAAAAATCTCGACTAGACTGCTGCCAAACTGCACTGGGGAAGGGGAGTGAAAAAAACATTTGTTACATGTTTTTGCATCTTGTGGGAGTTCTTTGCCTGAATAAGGAATCATAGCACTGATTAGGACATAGAAATATGTGAGACATTATTTTGGGTAATTCAGCGCCACGAGATCCATGCTGAGGCAGAGAAACCGGCGCTATGCTAGAGACCACCACCATATCGTCATCATCATCATATCATCATCATCATCATCATCATCATCAT
>BQKZ01000365.1:160737-175699 GCA_036244855.1 Temnopleurus reevesii
GAAAGGATGTAGTTTAGAGGCGTGTATCATTCAATTCTGAATATTTACGCCAGAAGAAGAAGAGAGAAAGAGGATCGCCATCTTAACGTCTCCATCCGAAAGACGGTAAGCGACCAGGCTTCGAACCCACAGGCAGGAACTAACCCAAGTCTAATGACTGTCCCGAACAGCTTGATTCCAGGGGCACGCCACGGCGCCTCAGTGATGATGATGATGAATTTAGATTTAAAGGCGTTTCTCATTCAATTCTGAATATTTACGCCAATTCCGGGTTATATATATATTGGGAGAGGGGGGGGGGGGCACAACTCGTCGTCATATTAGTGCAGACATATCGACCAGCCAAACGTAGGAAACATGTATATTTCGAGCTACACAGAAGAAGAAGAAGATGTCGCGATCGCCGTTATGAAGGCGGCTCGCCTGGCTCCGCTGGATTGGGTCGAGTTTTTGTATTGGTCGAGTTAACTTGGGCCGCGTTCGCACTACTTGTATATATTGTAAACATCATCAAATTACAACTTCCACGTCAGATACAGACAGATAGCGCCTTTTCAGAGGATCATTGGGAAAATGGCGTTTATTTTAAAAAGTTTCGTTTTTCTGCTACCACTTATTATTCTCATTGCATCTACATCCTCTGCTCCAATCACTCCTAATCCCAATGGAGAACAGTTTTTCGACAATTATGAGCACACCGCGACCTACCTGTCCTCATGCAGCACTCCACTGAACGTCCTCTTCCAGAGGCAAAGCTCCAACGGGCAACTTCAGGCGAGTGTCTTTGAAGGAGCCTGCCCACCCGTTTCTCCGCAGAACCAAGCCCATGCATCTGACCTGTGCCTGATGTTTGCGTACAGAATTCAGAGTATGTGTGAGGTATCAAAAGCTAAGGCAAACAGTCAAGAAGATTTCGACACTGTCATGAGAAACAATTTTTACCAATATGCATCAGCTCCAATTGAGGAGGCGAAATTCTGTGAAGATGTGACAAGCACTGAACTTCAGCAGCTAGGCAAACCTGTTCCTTTGACAAAATGGGAGAGCTACATTATGGGGAAATTTGGAATAAGAGCGCCTAAGACATTTCCATTGGGTAGTGCGGATTGCTCAATTTTATGGAAAGCCTTACAATGTCATGATTCTCTACGGAACCCAATCTGCTTGGCCTACTCTTTTCTCGCTACACAAGAAGGTACATCATGTTCCATGTGTTCATAGATGTTAAAGATGATCTTTTTAAAAAAAATGTGAACAGTTTTCTGATGATGTTCCGACATGTCTTAATATGTGTGATAATCATGCTGCTGACATTTATGACAGAGTAATTGGCAAGATGTAGTTTTTTGTTGAAGCTATCAATTTATTTTTTGAAAGATTTTGATTTCAAACCAGCTCTGAACATTTCTCCTTTTTTAAAATGTTTCAAATGTTATCCTCAATAAATATTTTAAATAAATGAGGTTTCACAAGCCACATGTAAATTGGCAGTGATTACTAAATCCCAACATTTTGTATATTTTTAGCCAATGAATTTTGATGAATGATCACTTACCAATTAGCCTATGACTAGCTACGGATAGTTCTCTGGAATAGTTTTTGACATTTTTTGACATTGGCACTACTTCAGAGAGCTATGGAGTTGATACCGCTTCACCTGTGCAGCAAAGGGAAATGTGATTTGAAAAGCTCCCCAAATGACGCTTTTCTAATCACTTCTGGTAGGTTCTAGCCCATAATTTAATTTAGAAATTATAATGAATGTTACCAGTGATGAAAAAGTTGAATTTTAGCTTCTTCTCTGCTTCCGTAGCAGACAGGTTGTACAGAGCCCAAATGAAGATCGATGACTTCCGTTGTATACATCCAGCTCGGGTCAAAGGGTAAAAATTATAGGAGTTTCTCGGCCACCTCGCAATTGTCATCCAGCTTCCGTAATTCAGAGAATTAGAGACCGTGCATCGAGCGAGACCGTGCGTTCAAGGCTAAGCTCATAGCCGCGCACTATATGAGCCCAGCCCAGCGCAGAGCGCACCGTCTCGCTCAGTGTGATGTTTAAAACGGAAGTCATTTGTCTTCATTTGGGCTCTGTACAACCTGTCTGCTACGGAAGCAGAGAAGAAGCTAAAATTCAACTTTTTCATCACTGGTGAGTAACATTCATTATAATTTCTAAATTAAATTATGGGCTAGAACCCAACGGAAGTGATTAGAAAAGCGTCATTTGGGGAGCTTTCAAATCACATTTTGCCTGCTACACAGGCAAAGCGGTGTCAACTCCATAGCTTTCTGGAGTAATGACAATGTCAAAAACTATACCAGAGAGCCATCTGTAGCTAGCCTATGACTGGGGATACAAATTAATGCGTAGTATAATATTTATGCAATATGCAAGTACAGGTAACCCTGCCTAAATCAAATCTGTTGGGACCAAAATGATATCATGAATATGTTGTAACAAAGATTGTGGGAAAAATTAACAAGTTTTGGAGGAGTTATAACCTAAAGTGTTCAAAATATTTCAGCGTCGTTTCCCCCGACGCTAATTCAATATTTTCTTTCTTGATAAAGGACAAATTCTCATGCACAGAATTAGATGAAAATTTCAGAATTTATTCTTTATGTATTCCTTTTTAGCGTTCTTTAATCAAATAATTGAAATAATTTTGTATATTCCTGATAAGGAGCAAAATATTGTTATAACCAAGAGAGGGCTCTAAATACGATTTAACGGTCAAATTCAAATTTAAAAAAAAAAAATCGCTCGTAGAAAGATATGCTTTGGTCTTGAAATATGTATAGAAACTATATGTCATGGTAAATATCCCCAAAATTCACATTTTAAAATTCTTTACCAAAACTATACATGGGCTTTAAAGAGGCTTTGTTTTGTATCATTTGTTCCAGCAAATGACAACGACTTAGGTGATTATTGGACTTAGGCAGAGTCGACTGTACGTTTTTGTAAGTTGTTGGTGTAACAAAGCATCAGAGAAGAACAAACCCAATGGTGATATTAACCTTCCTGTATAAATATCAGAAATAACTAGGAGATTCAGTATTGATTACGTGTACTGTACAATGTCAGTATGTATATATATTATAATCTTTAAAATGTACTACTGTACTCCGACAATGTATGTATTTTCCTTCAATTTTAGGTCCTATTTTGGAAGCGGAGAAGTCAAAACTATACTATGGTGACCTGAAAGATAACGATGAAAAACTAGCAGAAGCAGAAGGTAAGCACCCTCATTTTGTAGCAAACAAAAAATGTCATATAAAGTTTGTAAGTGGCCCAAATATATGTATACATGTACATGTATGACAGATCAATTCTGCCCACTTGAGTCCAACTTGTCCAAGCCAAGTAAGAGGATGTTGTTCAAATAAACTGCAAATCAACTGTAACTTTGCAGCTTGTAACGCGTATTTTCATTCGCGCACGGTACAAGACGGGCATGAAACAATGATTTTGATTGCACGTTCCGATCAACTGCAACTTGCGATCAATTGCAACTTTTAAACAACACCCCCTAAGTCTTTAATTTTTTTTTTTGATAACAAATCACTGTGAATTTATGTTATTAACCTCTTTGAAGTTCAATTTGAATCAAAATTTAGTAAGGATTTATGTATTTGTTCCTTTCTATTCCCAACTCAGATAAGACTGAAGAACAATCGGGGTCAGAAAACAAGCCCAATGAACAAAGAGAAAGTGCAGGAGAAAGTGGTGGAAACCAGTCTGACGCACCAAACCTGGAGAAAGGTGCTCCAGAAGCAAATGAGAATGCAGACTCTGTTGAAATGGACAATGGAAATCCTGAGTATGGGAAACCAGTTGGATACAATGGAGATCCAAATGATCCCAACAGTCCCGTAAATCCAGAGAGTCCAGGTATTCCACCAGTAAATCCAGAGGTTTCTGGAAGTCCACCTGTAAATCCAGGGGTTCCTGGAGATCCACCTGTAAATCCAGAGGGTCCTGGAAGTCCACCTTTAAATCCAGAGGTTCCTGGAAGTCCAGCTCTTAATCCAGAGAGTTCAGGAAGTCCGACTGTAAATCTAGAGGTTCCTGGAAGTCCACCTGTAAATCCAAATGTTCCTGGAAGTCCACCTGTAAATCCAGAGGGTCCTGGAAGTCCACCTTTAAATCCAGAGGTTCCTGGAAGTCCAGCTCTTAATCCAGAGAGTTCAGGAAGTCCGCCTGTAAATCCAAAGGTTCCTGGAAGTCCGCCTGTAAATCCAGAGGATCCTGGAAGTCCATCTGTAAATCCAGAGGGTCCAGGAAGTCCACCTGTAAACCCAGAGAGTCCGGGAAGTCCACTGGTAAACCCTGAGAGTCCTGGAAGTCCACCTCTTAATCCAGATGGTCTTGGAAGTCCACCTGTAAATCCAGAGAGTCCGGGAATTCCACCGATAAATCCAGAGAGTCCTGGAAGTCCACCTGTAAACCCAGAGGGTCCAGGAAATCCAATTGTAAATCCAGATAGTTCTGGAATTCCACAGGTAAACCCAGAGAGTCCTGGAAGTCCACCTGTAAATCCAGAGAATCCTGGAAGTCCACCTGTAAATCCAGAGAGTCAGGGAAGTCCACTTGTAAACCCAGAGAATCCTGGAAGTCCACCTGTTAATCCAGAGAGTCCAGGAATTCAACCTGTTAATCCAGCTGGTCCTGGTAGTCCACCTGTAAACCCAGAGGGTCCTGGAAGTCAACCTGTTAATCCAGAGAGTCCAGGAATTCAACCTGTTAATCCAGCTGGTCCTGATAGTCCACCTGTAAATCCAGATGATCCTGGAAGTCCACCTGTAAATTCAGAGGGTCCTGGAAGTCAACCTGTTAATCCAGAGATTCCAGGAAGTCCACTTGTAAATCAAGAGAGTCCGGGAAGTCCACCTGTTAATCCAGAGAGTCCGGGAAGTCCACCTGTTAATCCAGAGATTCCAGGAAGTCCACTTGTAAATCCAGAGAGTCCGGGAAGTCCACCTGTTAATCCAGAGAGTCCGGGAAGTCCACCTGTTAATCCAGAGAGTCCGGGAAGTCAACTTGTAAACCCAGAGAGTCCGGGAAGTCCACTTGTAAACCCAGAGAGTCCTGGAAGTCCACCTGTTAACTCAGAGAATCTGGGGAATCAGCTTACAGATGCCCAGAATGCTGAGTCTGAAGATGGTGAAGATGAAAAGCAAAATCTTGTTGTAAGTCAAATTAATGTCCTGACAATTTTTAGCCAAAAATGTTTATATGAAATCATCAAAAGCAAATCAGATAATGTTTGTTTTAAATATTTGCTGAATTGTTTGAACACCTGTGCAAGCAGACATACAGCTCAATGTGTACCCCATTCAGAATGCCACCTGTGAGGAGGTCCTAGTCTGATACGGCCGCAAATGTTCACATTAAGAGAGTAATGCATTACAATTTAACATTCGTGCCACCCGACCAGGAAGGAAAAAAATCTTATACATTTCATTCCATCGGAGAGCTGGCAAGCAAAAAAAATCCCAGCGGCAATTTTACAGGCAATTTAATTCCTCTGACCCAGGAGAGCCAACGCCCACATTCCTTATTAAAGCGATAGACCAGTAATGTTTTGGGAGAAGGGAGCTCCAGATATTTAACTAGTTTGTGAGCTGCAGTAAAATTATTACCATACTGTAGTTTTTAGATAGTAAATTAGAGCATGTTCGTAGTTTGTTTGAATGAAATCGACCTAGAAATGGCTGAATTATCGCAAAATGAAAAATCATGCTGCGGTCGTACTCCCTTACAGAACATGCTTCACGTAGAAAATGGATGCGAACTCACACACCGCAGACAATACCACCGATCGCACCACCCATTTCAGGCCGACGTTCCCCCATGCAAAAGCATTTAGCACACCGTATGAATAATGGCTGATTGACGTGTCCGACGTAAAATACACAAAATATGAGCAAAAATGTACTCCTAATATCCTACACAGATATATTTAGGCATGTAAAGCAACTGATGAATGCATCAGCTCGTTTAACATCACTTTCTGCATCCCGGTCATTATGAATCTATACCTTTAATAGGAGGTTGGTGTAGTATAGTGTGAAAGAGAGGGCCACCCAAAGAAGTCTATATACAGGTAACTCTGCCTAAGTCGAATCTGTTGGGACCACAAAATTCTGTTCGACTTATGAGAATTTCAACTTAGAAGAGGCTAATAACACTGGTTTTGTATGATTTGTTCCGGAAAATCACATCGACTTAGGCAATTATTCGACTTAGACAAGTTCGACTTAGGCAGAGTTGACTGTACATGTACATGTAGGGTACGAATAAGGATATACAATGTATATGAGAAAGCTAGTAAAATGTAAAAGACTTGCTCAGGGCCAGGAAAATCTTGCTCTCATTCAAAGCACAAAAATAAGATGAACAGATCAAAAAGGGTTTAACATAAATCGGACAAAAAATAAGAAAGTTGGGAACATTTTAATTATGCAACTGAACATTGATTTTCATGCAAATTTGGCAAATTTTGGTTATGTGATATGATGTATTGCCTGCACTTCCCTTCAAGTAGTTTATGATATCTTATTGTTTTAGAACCTCTCATTTTCAAATCTTTAGGGAGGAAAATTTTCTTTTCTTGTCAATAAATACATGGGTGCAGGCACATTTGTTGATAACCTTTTGAATATTGAAAACAAAGTTATACATTTTTGGGAAAAACTGATTCATAGAAATAATAAGTTATAATAAGATTCTAGTTGAGCATTGCATGATATACATCATAACACGGTTAATAGATGTAAGTCCTTTAATTCTATTGTACACATTTTTTTAATCTATCAGTTAATCAACCATTCCCATTTTGATAATGACAATGACAATTTGCCTGTAGAATAACAAATTTATCTGAGGACATTGTAAGCTACTAATATATTGAGCACAAGTTGAGGTGCCGTGGGGTAGTGGTTCTGACTCCGCCTTTCAAGCAGAGGGTCATAAGTTTCAAGCCCATCCATGACGTTAATTTAATGCAGCAAGAAATTCATTCACATTGTGTTGCACTAGACCCAGGTGAAATGAACCTAGCAGGAATTTCTATTCCTTGAATTGCCAAGTGCATTGGTGTACGCCGGGCTAAAGCCAGGGTAATTATAATAGAAAAAAGCCTTGCGTACTCTGCATAGTAATAAATAATAATATACTATACTTATAAAGCGCATATCACATACAATGTCTCTATGCGCTGATTATAGAGAAAAAGCATAGTGCTTACATGCGGTATATAAATTGCATAGATATACATTTATTATCATTATCAAACATGCATTCATAAATATCTTGATGAACACCTATTCCTGTCTGTCCCTTTTCTGAAAATATGCATGTTGGTCGATACATATGTACTATGTATGGTGACCACTTGCCTAATTTAACATCACATACACAGCATTTGTCTAATCTTTCTTTGTCCTTTTCCTTTTATTGCAGGAGGAAATCCCAAATGAAGATCAACAAGAGGCCGGTAAGAATTCTTCACAAAAATATTGAAGTAATTTGCGGAGTTGCGGAGTTGTCAAACTTCCTGAATATGCGTGACATGTAGATATTTAAATCATCAATTTGCCAAATATATTTTCATGAAAGAATGCTTTATAACAGTTATTTGCATTCTCTCATGAGAAAATATTGGGTTTGACTTTTTTTAATCACAGTTTGATTTCTGTTCCCATGAATATTCCAGAAGGTTGGCTGTAAGTGGGTTTTGGTTGCTCATGACTTTGAAGTAACCAACAAAAACAACTGCAGTGTCCCAAAGCAATAAGTGAGCCAGTTTGTCACGTACATACGTATTTTACAAGAAACATGCATGAATATGAATCTGTAGAATTAGTAGACTGGCCTTTTTATCAATAATGATAACGATATGTGGTATGATTATTGCACTAGATTCCACATGAATAATGTGCTCAAGGCGCAGTGAAGGAAAATTGATTTGTATTAGATCATGGGCCTGTAACATAAAAGACATGCAATAAATCTTGCAATTAATTGCATCTCTTTGGTACACATTTTGCCATAGACTTACGATAAATATTCATTGTAAGTTTAATTTCATCTTTTATGTTACAGGCCCCATGTCTATGAAAGTAGTATCATAGCAATAATCATATTTAATTTTTTTTTAAATTTTTTTGTCCCCAGGTGAACAATTGGAAGGAAATGGAGAAGCGAATGAAGTAAGTATTTTAGAATTTTACCATAAGAAGCATTGATTATGATAATCTCATAGCAGTTTTAGCACAGTAATATCCTTGACAGGGTTATAGCCAACATGTCAACCCTTCAAAACAAAAGCTTGTCTGAAGCTTGTCAGACATAGGAACAAATATTGCATGCAATCTGAAATCTATGTATTGAAACTTATTATAGGGTTAAAGAATACCAACTTATGTATATGATCAAAGAAAGTGATTGTCTGCTACAACCAGGTTAAAGTGAGACATCATTATAACAAGGTCTCACACCCAGTTCAGATATTAGGCATTAAACCACTTTAACCGAAATCAATTAAAGGGGAACCATCCTTTGGAATTATCGTGCTCTCATTGAATGGAGAAAAATCAGATAAACAAACTGTGAAAATTTGAGCAAAATTGGACAACCCGTTGAAAAGTTATGAATTTTCAAAGTCACTGAGATATGACGATCCCTATCGCTGATGGGGATCCGTGCAATCGGCAAATTCGATGGAATCGGTGACGTCATGTCGGACAACTTCTCATTCACTTTGTACATAGAATTTTTAAAAATGGATTAATGTAAAATTTAGAGTAAGGTTGCAACATCATTCTTCTCAAAATACATGCAGAATCAATACAGAAATGCTATACCCCAATCGAAAATTGGCATTTTGTTGACTTTTCCGAAAAAAGGGAGAGAATGTGAAAAATTGTACACAAAGTGAATGAGGAGTTGTCCGACATGACATCACGGATTCCGACGAATTTGCCGATTGCACGGATCCCCATGAGCGGTAGGGATTGTCATATCTCTGTAACTTTGAAAAGTCATAACTTTTGAACAGGTCGTCCGATTTTGCTTAAATTTTCACAATTCGTTCATCTGATTTTTCTTCATTTAATGAGAGCACGATAATCCCAGGGATTGGTTTCCCTTTAAAAGAAACATTTAACGGCAGGTCCAGATGGGACAAGCGGTCACAAAACTGGACTTCCAAACTGGTTTGGAAGTCCACTTCCTGAGGTAGATTTTAGTGACCTGGGCTCCGTAACATAAACATTTGCGATCAATCGCTATTTGATTTTGCGATCAATTGCAAACTTTAGTACATGATTTGCCATAGACTTGCAATTGATATCAATCGCTATCAGATTAGCAATTAATCGCAACCTTTTATGTTGCGGGGCCCAGGAACTAGTTCAGCCAGGTGTTTGAATGCTCTAAATTCTTTGAGCGGTCGTAAGTTGTACATTTAACCCTAATCCCATGGGGGCATAAAGTTCTTGGTAAAATTTGTTTGTTTACTGAATTTGTTTCTGTATGTTAGAAATGTGTGTATTTTTAAAATCAAAATTACCCTATTTATATTCTCGTAATGACCCTTTGAACTTTGTCAAATGATTATTTGTTTGTCAAATAATTATTTGTTTATATTGCAGGGGAGTGAAAGCTATTCAGATCTTGATGAAAATAATGACCCAGTACTTATTCCTCCAGGGGTATGTCATTGGCATGCACGTAGTTTGTGTTTTAGCCTCATTTGCACCATAACTGTAATAACCCTTTATTAACCAAGCTTTCTGAAACCTCTTGACTAGAACAGCTCTAATACTTCTTCTTTTCTATAATCTAAGAATAGTTTTTTCTTTAAACATATAGAATAGTTTTGGGAGAGATGACACTTCAGATTTTAAATTCATTTGTGAGCTGCAGTGAAAATATTAAAGGGGAATTACACCCAGACAATAATGTACTGTCAGTAAATGAAGAAAAATTAGATGAACAAACTGTGAAAATATGAGCAAAATTGGATAATCCGTTCAAAAGTTATGAATTTTCAAAGTCATCATTTCCACCTGTGCTGGGCATCCTTGAAATGGCATGCGTATAGCTAATTAGCATAATCTGTGATGTCATACATGGAGAACTCCTCATTCACTTTGTATATAAATTTATTGAAAATGGATCAATATCATATTTCAAATGAGGAATCAACCCCGTTCTTTCTGGAATGCTTGCAGAATTGATGTGGCTATAATATATTTAACCGAAGAAACAAAATTTTGTCTACTTTTCTGGAAAAAGAGGAAAATGTGAAATTTTGTGTACAAAGCGAATGGAGAGTTCTCCATGTTGGCAGCCATTTTGTGCCTGTGCGTTTGCCAATTTAAGGAGCCCATGAGGGGTGTAAATCAAAACTTTGAAAATTCATAACTTTTGAATGGGTTATCCGATTTTGCTCAAATTTTTACAGTTTGTTCATCTTATTTTTCTTCATTTAATGATAGCAATTTAATCTCTGAGTGTAGTTCCCCTTTAACATAATACAATTTTTCAATAATAGATCAGAATAGTATGTTCAAAGCTTGTTTGAATAAAATTCACCCAGGAGTGGCTTAATTATTGCAAAATAAGAATAATGATGTGAATTGTTTGCTCTTCACTGGTACACCGCTCCATATGCAAAATGAATGTAAATTCATAATTCTCATATATTTTCCCTCATTAGGTGTTATCAACATCTTTGAACACCCATGCATGTAGTATTCAGTTTGAAAAAGTTTGGAGTCCACTTTAAAGGGAAACTTTTATGACACTCTCTATCATGATATATTGAAGATTGTATATTTCTTTACATAATAATTCCATTTCTTCCAAAAAATACGCCTGTTAATATTTAAAAGAATTATTTTCCATTAACATTTCTATCTGGGTCAGAGAGCTGTGCCCCGCCTCACAGAAATACCCCCTCTACGGCACATCTTTGACAGGCGGAGTCTGTGACGTCATATCCAGTCCTGCATCAAAACCACGGACTCAAACATATAGGATTGTGCCCCTAATATTTCTCCTTCTTGTTCAATGTCCTCCTCGGGGTAAGAGTCAGGACTTGAATGACTGTTGACTCAGCTTATGAAGTATCTGCCACGTTCCACATAATTTTTAAAAAATGTTCAAATAGCTGGTATAATTGGCGCCAAATAATATCATAAATGCATAGAGTGACACACGCAAACGCCGGTTCTTGCTCAGTAATGTCTGCATATGACGTCATTGATTGACAGATCGATGTCCCAACCCACCGGACCCACGGGCTCCGTTTTTGAGGGGCGTTCCAAACAACCATAACATTTTTTTTATTTTTATGCCTCCGCCACCGTAAGGTGGTGCCGGAGGCATTATGTTTTCGGGTTGTCCGTGCGTCCGTCCGTCCGGACCTTGTTACCGCGATAAGTTCAGAACCGCTGGACGGATTTTGACCAAACTTGGATCAAGTACATTTTTTGTATGTATAACCCTGTGAGGATGAACTGATTAGATTTTGGGTAAAAAATCACCCAAAATAGCTTGTTACCGAAATAAGTTAAGAACTCCTGTACAGATTTTGACGAAACGTGGCTCAAGTATGTATAAGCATAGGAGAATGAACTGATTAGATTTTGGGTTCAGTGGGTCAAAGGTCAAAGGTCACAGAGCCAGAAAACTTGTAAAAAATCACCCAAAATAGCTTGTTACTGCAATAAGTTCATAACTGGTGTACAGATTTTGACCAAACTTGGCTCAAGTATGTACAAGCATAAGAGGATGAACTGATTAGATTTTGGGTTCAATGGGTCAAAGGTCAAAGGTCACAGGGCCAAAAAACTTGTAAAAAATCACCCAAAATAGCTTATCGCAATAAGTTCAGAACTGCTGTACAGATTTTGACCAAACTTGGCTCAAATATGTATAAGCATGTGAGGATGAATTGAATAGATTTTGGGTTCAGTGAGTCAAAGGTCAAAGGTCACCGGGCAGAAAACTTGTACAAAGTCAACCGATATAGCTCACTTATAACAGAAAAATTGATCCAATTTCTTTCAAACTTACAGTGAGTAGCTTAATTAGGTATATAAGCATGTGAGAAAGAACTTATGAGATTTTGGGTTCGTGGGGTCAAAGGTGGCAGTGCCCAAAATTTGTAAAATGTTTTTGATTTCTGATGGCATGGAACAAGCCGTACATATCTTTCTGATTGCGTGATGGCGGAGGCATAAATTTCAACCGTGCACGGTCGAGGATTCATCTAGTTCACCTCTATGATATAAAAAGAGATGAAAAAAGTGGTGGATATCAATGTTTATTGATAAATCAGAAAAAAATTAATATACAGTTTCATAAAAGTTCCCCTGTAAAGTTGGCAGGTATGCAGCTGTTCTTTTTTTTTTAGCCAAAATGCTTAAATATCACTATTACATAAAGGGTAGGAAAAATCTTGAAGGAAGGAAATACCAGTGTATTGATTATTTTATTATATTGTGAGTAGTCTTCTTTTGTAATCAATCACTATTAACATGGAAGCGTCTTGGCGTCGTGGTTCAGATTTCCGCCTCTCAACTAGAGGGTCAGCGGTTCGAATCCCATCCATGGCGTTAATTTCCTTCAGCAATAAATTCATCCACATTGTGCTGCACTCAACCCAGGTGATGTAAATGGGAACCACCAGGTATTTATTCCTTTGAATGCGAAAAGCACCCACTTGGCAATTCTCGCTATTGCCTGGTAAAAGGTGACTAGAGAGATGTTTTGTTATTATTATCATTATTATTATTATTATTATTATTATTATTATTATTATTATTATTTATTAATGTTATTATTTTTATTATTGTTATTATTAATAGTATTGTTATTGTTATTATTATTATTAACATTAATTTGTCGTTGTCACACATTCCTTCTTATTTTCTTATTACTATAACCAAGTTTCCAATATTTAATTCAAAGAATAACACCTTTGTATCTTTTTGTAATTGATAATGAATATGATGTAGTTATTAACCCTAATCCCATTGGGGGGGGGGGCTTTTAAAGCCCCCCCCCCCCTCAACAATTTTCGTGATAAATCTGAAACACGAGAAGCTCGCGCCATAATTTTTTCTGACTTTTATTTTTCACGTCTCGCGCAACTTTTGAAACCAAAATTCGTGAATCCAATGTGTTTGAAAGATTGTGCTTAACATATTGGATTCACATAGAACCTTATCGCTCGGGCGCTCCGGTGGTCTAGTGGTTATGACACTGGTCTAGTCATCCAGAGGTTGTGGGTTCAAATCCCACCTGGTACAGCCTATGAATTTTTTTCATAGCCTCCGGGTAACTTCACACAGCAGTATAGCGTGTGCACCCCTTTGTGGGCCGTTGGCAACAATATTGAATAAATTCTAACTATTATTACGTCACCCAGCGGAATTAATCACAATCTTTCAACAAAGAAATACATAAGAAATTAACAAAAACAATCAAATACATAAGAAATAGATTTTGATTGCATTTTCTTTCCATGAACATGTCTGAAACATTACTATGAGTATCTAGACCAAAAATCAGCACATTTGGAGCTTTAGCAAGCGATTTATTGCTGTTTGTTAGAATTCATGCATAATTATGCATAATTAAAGCCTAATTAGCATAATGAGTAGATTTTTGAAAAATTTGACTACGAAATCTAAGAGTTAACGTCGAAGGCTATGTGCATGCCAAATTAGCAGTCGACGGCGAAGATCAGAGGGGGGGCGCCAAATAAGCCCCCCCCCCCCAATGAACTGAGATGACTAAAATATCCCAATGGGATTAGGGTTAAAGTTCATGTTAATTTTGATAAAGTATTCATTTAAACCTATCCCCTTGTCTTATGCCTGTAGATTTAGAATAATCACAAAAAAAAATCTGAAGATGCAGCAATATTTACTCTTTATTAGCTCCATTAATGAAACATTGTTGCATGTTGTGTCACCTTTGTGTTAAATCCTTGCATTGAAATATGGAAGATGTGGTCTCCAGAAATATTCATTGTGTTATTGAAAATCTAAATAAAACTGTAATTCGTATCGAATTCTATCCTAGATGTACTTGTACTATATAAGGATTGTTTAAAAAAGAATTAGTCAAGCAATAATTTGTTTCCATTCGGTCGAAGGTATTGTCTCTGACAATAAATGATAACTGATGGAGAAACTGAAAGACAATTTAGTTGACGCAAGCTTGTTATTTTTTCATTTCATGCATCGTGGAATAATCTCCACAGTCACATAAAAACTTACCTTCTGATTCTTTATTTTCAAAATCTTACAGGAGAAATATTCATTTAAATTCTGCCTGTTCATCATGATATGTTGTTTGATTAGCAAGTATTTGTATTATTATGTTCTGTTCAAGAGAAAATTTCAAGACTGTAATTGTTCATTATTGTTGTTGGGTTTCCAAGGACAACAGTGTTTTAATCACAGATGGAATTACTCTCCTGAAATGAAAAATATAGATAGATAACTAAATAAACTCCTAAACCACTTCTAAATAATTTCTTTTCCTTAGATTCTCTTTGCACCAACCAGGATATACACTCAATAATGATAATGATAATATTAATGATAATAATAGTACCAATAATGATAATGATCATGATTATAATTATGATTATGATAATAATAATGATAATGATAATGATAATGATAATGATAATGATAATGATAATGATAATGATAATGATAATAATAATGATAATTAAAATATTGATAATAACAATGATAGTAATAATGATGATGATAATGGTAATGATAACAATAAAGATGATGATAATAATAATATTAATAATAATAATAATAACACTATCTGCGGAAAAAGGGGAATTGCTAAATTGTGTTCTAAAAGGCGAAAAAGGGCGAAAATATGAATTTGCTCATAACAGTCACAAAAAAA
>BQKZ01000366.1:12511-24223 GCA_036244855.1 Temnopleurus reevesii
CTTAAAATGCTATTTTTCATGAGAGTCGCATGTAAGGACTCTGTTCACATTGGTAATCTTAGTGTCATGTTCACACTAAAAATGCAATCATAGGCAATAGTTAGGCAAATTTGTGTTAAAGCTCTCCTTGATTTGTGACTTTAACTTTAAATGTATATCAAGAAGATCACTCTGCTTACACCACAAATTTGCTTAAATCAGTGCCAACAATTAAATCATTCTTTGAATGTTGTTATCAGCCTACAAGTGTGATTTAGGAACTTTATGTTACATGAATGTCATCTTGAAAAACACAATATGGAATTGTAGCCATTGTAAATTAAAAACATATAATGTTACTTCTTCACACTGTTACCAAAAATCTGTTTAGATTAAATATGTAGATTTGTGTCACAGCTGTCACTTCATGAAACCAATCGATCGATGAGTGTGTTTACATCAATAACTTAACTCTTAAAGAGGGACCAACTGTCATGAATATTCATGTATGGGGTTAGAAATTAAACCGGAAATCACCAGATAGCTGGACCAATTATATTCTTGTGTTAGACCAAGAGAACATGATTACTGAGAACATACGCTTTCTCTCACAAAGAGAAATACATAGTTCGGCTATTTGGTGATTGACATTTTAATTTTTATCCTCATGCATATTCCAGAAGATCGACATCTCTGCAAACAATATCTACCATGCCAGCTAATAATTTTCCTGGTAACGCATCACAATGTGCTTTGTATTTTAGCAGGATTGCTACACAAAAGACATTTTGATTAGCAACCTTTTCACATAGAAAAAGTGTTGGAAATATTTCCTTGATGTTTGATACTGCTAATCAAGTGTGAAAATGAAAATTATTCCCTACATGCTGTAAATGTATAACAATCCTGTTCACATTGTAAATTTAAAACAGTCCATATGCTTCCTATACTATACACTTAATGTCACTTTGCCAAATTATTCCTTGCGTTTGTAGCGAGTTTTCGTGCAGAATTAGTGGGCACCTCGAGAGTTCAATAACAAGATTAAAATTGTTTTCTGTTGAAATAGAGATACTGGTATGCATTTTGGTGTTTGTTTGAATTTCCTGGTAGTTTGAGTTCAAATGAGAAAAAGAGGGATCTGTGTATCACCTTGGAAACGTAAGACAAATAAATTGGACAAAATAAAAACCTCACTGTTAACACGATATAAACTATTTTCGAAAAATAAAGTCGATCGAAGGAGAATAGATCCGTTCGCAGTGAATAGAACTGTGCGGACACAACAATGACAAGCCGGTTATGATTTGAATAGCATTACAAAGAACCATTAAAATGGTGTTCGACTTTATTTTCGAAAATAGTTTATATCGTGTTTATTTTACAAGCTTCTTTCAGAAAGAATAAAAATGTACTGCCTTCCTGCTTTTCTGCTGATATGGATGAGGTGTAATTTGAATTGTAAATTTTGCAACAGCTATACAAAAATTGGCTTAAAATGGCAATTGTCCTTGCAAGAATTGCCCTTATAATGTGCAAACTTGGTATAAAGAGATCTGATATAAAGAGGTGAAAGATCTGGTCCCAGCTCTTAATAACTTATTGTTTTTTAACTCTGCTATAAAGAGATTACTGCTATAACATGGTATTTTTGATGGTCCAAAGCACCTCGTTATACCGAGTTTCCACTGTAATTCAGGTTAGTCTGCTTTTTTTCGGTTACCAGGGAGCAGGGAATAAAATGAAAAACATTCGTTTCTGACCCGAACAGTATACTCTTATCACCATTCACCTGCAATGGAAGCCTCAAATTCAAATTAAAAAAAATCCTCATATTCCAAAACAATTTTCATCTCAGATTCAGATTGATTTTTCAGACTCAGATATTTTTTATTTTTCACTCAAATCATAACAATTACAATTTAACAAAAACTTACATGGATATAAAAGAAAAATATAAAAGTAAGACAAAATAACAAATATTAAATATTATGACATATGGTACACATATATAAACACGTTGCATTTGAAATTATGTTGAGGAATAACAGAGGCATCAAAAAAAAAAGCTTAGCTTGTTTGTGTATGGATACCTCAAAATAACATTGAACTTAAATATATTCTTATTCCTTTCATTTTATATAGTACAAAAATAAAATATCATGTTTATCTCATGTTTAATTGTAAGGAAAGAGTGAGGAGAAGAAGAAGAGAGAGAGAAAGAGATAGAGAGAGATAGGGAGGGAGAGAGAGTGAAGTGATACAGAATCTCTGGTGGGTCTGTCACGCAGTTTCCCAATACCTTCACAAAGCAGCCGAGATTCTGCCCCACATCCCTATCAGCTCATGTTGCTCACCTTTTTTGAAGAAATATCGATCTTGGCCTACTTCATTTCATCAAATTGTGTGAGATGTATTACGGAATAAGTGCTGCATGCATATTGGAGAAGGAGGAGAGGGCAGAAAGAAAGGGAATAAAAAATCAAGACGTTTGTGACAACATGGTGCATGCATCACTATGAGCAGAAGGAGCAAATATTTTGGACAAAACATTTAATTTCATTCAAGCATTCACAATAGCTAGATAAACTCAAAACAAATATTCCTCCTTATTCCTTATTGTACAGAGAAAATAATTTCAAACAGGCGTCGCATAATGAATATCAAAGGTACTTAATTTTGTGTTGATGAAGCTATTATTGATAATAGTAATAAAACATGGATCTTATATAGCGCACTTTTCATCTAAATAAATCATCATATACTCTGAGCAAATTAATTGAAGTTATGAAATTCAAAATACAATACAAATTAATGAAGATCAAAAGGCACCCTCAAAATGAATAAGTCTTAAAGTTGCCCTTGAAGAAAACAATGACGTTAACAGGTTAAGGTTTGAATGAAGTTATTTACTTTGTCCAAAATTCTTTTTCCCGTATGCTCACAGTGATGTGCTGAGAGAAGGGGGAGGAGCAAGAGAGGAAGAATAAAAATGTTTGAGCCAAAATATGGTGTAGGAATGCTGAGTGGGGGTTATAAAGGTCATGAGATTGAGATAAAAAGAACGAATGAAGAAAGAAGTACAGTGTATATGAAAGGGGGTTAGAAGAGAAATAATAATACGGAACGTTTTTTTATATAGGCCTAGCGCCTATCACTCGCACGGGGAAAGTCCCTAAGCGCTTGGAAAGAAGGATGAAAAGAGATATAGAAATACTAATACATGGATAATGGAATAAGTTGATAAGGTAATAAGAACAAGGAAAATGGTATCAAGACAAATAGAATGAACGAAGAAAGAAAGCTGCATTTTAGATGGAGGATGATGGGAAATCTATATCAAGAATGTCTTATAAATGTCTTAACAAGCCTCGCTTCTTTGCTGGCCTCTAATTTTTTCATTTCTTTTTTCATATTAGTTATTTCCATTATTATTTATGACTGTATTATTTGAATTATCAAAATAATTTAAAAGATAAAATTAATTGATTTGAAGAAGAGGCAAATCTCGAAGAAGAGGAAGAAGAAGAAGGAAAAAATCATAAGAGGCAGTTTAAAGTAAAACGAGGGGAAGATATTTAGAAACAACAATGAGGAAAATGGAAAGAGGCTTCAAAGATAGATGTCAGAAAAATTAAACGGAATGATAATTTGTCCAAAAGATATAGAGATGAAAAGGAGGAAGACCAATAGAACAAATTGTTATCCATTTCTTTATATGTTTAGTTTAAGGCTTTGATTTGCTTTTATTAGTCACGATTGGTTCAGTTGGCCTGTATCATTGCCCAGTCCAAGTAATGATGATACATGCATTGGCCAGCGCTTGGTAATCGATGTGAGCAGAGGGAGAACATGCTTTTAGTATATAAGTATATAAGCAACTTCATTCAAGCCTTCACAAAAGCTTCATGAACACACAAAAAGTACATCCCCTATTGTGCAAAGCCTGATGGACCTTTCTGCGCAGAATAAAGGGATATGAAATTTCTTATGTGTATATCCAGCTATTGTGAAGTCTTAAATGTAATGAAGTTATTTACTTTTTTCCAAACTCATTTATCCCTTCTGCTCACAGTGAATCACCCAATGAATACACACCAATCAAACTAATTGATGATCACAAACACCCACCAATGACGTAATAGAGGTGTGAATCTTGAATATTTGATCAGAAAATCCTAAAATAGCCAAACGATCACACTAGAGTGGTGCCTCGTTTGTCCTCTACCATGTCTACGTACCTCATCTATCAGCAGCGATGTATGAACGGATTCTCTTTATTCATTCATTTCAAGTTTCAAGTTTATTCATCTTTCTTCAACGACACAATTATGGTATAATAATAATGCATTTATATTTTCTTTATTTTGTATAATTTGTTTGATATAACACAATGTGTATGAAAAAAATGTAATCAGAACAAAATGTTGGCTGTACATGTCAATGACGTTCAAATGAATAAATTCCAAATTCCAAATTCCAATCAGAACAAAATGTTGGCTGTACATGTCAATGACGTTCAAATAAATAAATTCCAAACAATGCATATATAATGGAAGATCGTTGACAGGTGACACGTTCTTCAACAAAGGCTAATGCTAAGAAAGGTAAAGAAAGACGAGGAGACGTTGGATGAAAGCTTAAGCTTGAGAATAAAAAGTTCCTCAAAAACAAATATGGTAATATAATGAACAAGTAAACAAACAAAATGACAATAAACTAAGCAATACTAAATAGATATTTAATTTATTAATTTAACAAAATTGCAATCTCTTGCGTCCAAATGGCCGTATGGCAGATCCTATTAACGGTTAAAATACTTATATAACTACATCTAATAGCTGTCAACTTTTACTAATCTTCTTAGTAATCATGGCTAATTCGAGCCTCAGATTTCGTAGGTTTTGGGATAAATAAAAAACAAAAAATTTTATTCCTCGGGATTAAAAACGGAAAACACTGATAAGTGTTAGAAATGTGCTGAAACAAACCTTAAAAGAGAGAGAGGGAGAGAGGGAGGAGAGAAAGAGTGAGAGAGAGAGAGAGAGAGAGAGAGAGAGAGAGAAAGAAAGAAAGAGAAAAGGGAAAATGCTAAGAGGAAATGGCTTTAAGATTCCAAGGAAAAGAGTGAAAGAGAGAAAGGGAAATACAGAACGGGATAAAGAAAGGGAAAAGGGGAAAAGAGAGGGGAAAAAATGATTTGTTCAAATTCTTCATCCAACAATGGTTTGAAATACCAGACATTTTGAAGTGTATATTCCTAGCTACCATAATTAGTGCATCAGTTTGGGATGTATATAGGCGCTTGCCCTCCCCCTCCCCCGGGTTAACAGAATGGAACACAATATTAACTCATGCTTATTTTTCGCTTGTCAGTTCGAACTGGTCAATGTTTTGTGTATTCTTGTTTTCCTTCATTTACTTTTTTTTTTAAATAGCATGAAAACGAATATGTCACATTTTCCTTGTTAACGCTGGCCAACAAAAACGTGGCCATTATCATACTTTACATGGTACGGAATAACAAACCTTCAGAAAGATAGTTGTCACACTACGTTCGATGAATATTTAGGTGAACAATATTTGATAGATGGTATAAATAGTGTAGAAATCGTATAAATGAATAACACCCCCCCCCCCCACAAGAAAAAATATATGATACTGATAGTCTCATTTACGAACACCAAACATATTAATATGATCAATGGTATGCTACTTCCGTGGGGGTCCAAATTTACAAATGTAGCAATGTAGGGGGTACATAATCATGATAATCAATACACGTCCTTTCATGTAATTAAATGTCAATCGATCGTTTGGTTCTTACAGTGCGTTCTGGGTTAACATGCACACATCTCGAGATAGACTTAAAATCATATTGAATACGCTTTTACATTTTAGATTCGCTATCTGAATTCTTTGAATGTTTCACGATGATGATGTTAATTTTGAATTCGACTCTCTATCAAACTCGACAATTTCACTGCATGATAAAGTCAGGGCAATGAATTATTTTCTTTCTGAGCTTTACTAAATTAAGCCAAAACCATGACATCTCCAACAAGAGCCCCTTAAATCCTTTTCTTGGAAACTTTAAATTCTTGGAATCCTTCATAGTTTTGAAACCTTATAACCTTATAATCATTGCTTCCAACATATTATTTCCCTCAACGGTCACCGGGGGAGGGGGGAATATGGGGGTAGGATGTGCGCACCCAGGATTTTAATATCCAATTTAGCCTCGCCCTATCAAGGAGCATGAACCCCCCCCCCCAAAAAAAAAAAAAAAAAAAAAAAAAAAAAAAAAAAAAAAAATAAATAAATAAATAAATAAATAAATGAATAAATACAAAAATAAAAAGAACGAGGAACGAGCGAACTTGTACATTACAATTTCTGTCTGAGCGCCCCTAAATAAGTGACAACAGCAACAAAAGAATCACCGCAAATTTGGCGCCGCTCAGCATTTTTTTTTTTTTTTTGCTCCCCCAATCGCCAATTTTCTCAATTTTAACCTAAAATATGGCGCCCTCTAACTCTGACCCGGGGCGGGGTGATGCTCGAGCCAACGAAGGCACAACACCTCAATGGCTTTATGATTTATTATTAATGACATTTCAAATTTTGGGCTTTTAATTCCAACTTAAATTTTCGCCAAATCATTTTGAGAAAACTGAAAACTTGCTCTCAATCAAAAGCAATTTAGGAAATTATGTTTACTTTCCATAAAGATTGAGCGCTATCATACTTGACTACAGTATCAATTTACAATCAATTGATTTTTGGTAAGGGATTTGTAATTGAGCACTAAACACATTTCCTTAGTAAAGCACCACCCTATAAAAAGTGCTCCTCATTAAGATGCTGAACAGGCGTTCAATGAGTATCAACCTAGAAGTAGAAGTAGAAGTACAGAAACGTCTGTCAATTTCTTTAAAGTGCACATGCCTAATCAACAAAATCAACACAATATAGTAGTAATGTAACACTTTATACGTTTTAAAGTAAACAAAAACAAAATTGATGGGGTTGTATAATTATCTCCTCCATAGCCTGCGGCTCTATAAAGAGGCAGACAAACAAACAAATTGGAGCATATATCTATATAGATCATATGGACAGAGAATTATTATTAGACCAACTATGCAAACGAATTTATGCAAACAAAACGAACGCAACCCCAGATGCTTATCTTGTCCGATTTTGCATTGTAATGGGCACTCGGGGTTTTTCCCTCTGCTAAGTGGTCAACGGGGTTTCGGACAATGGCTCAATTGGCCAATGGTTCGAGGTCAGTTGACCATTCTGTTTTGGCTCCAGTCACACCCAGCAATCGACACCAGACAATGCGTATATAGACAAACTACTTCACAAATTATATAAATTCTATTTATTATATTTATTCATTTATATATTTTCAATATATTTATTTCCCTTAATTAAGTGGTCAAGTGGATGTCGGACAATGACTCGGTTGACCAATGGTTCGAGGTCAGGTGACCATTCTGTTTAGGGTCCATTCACACCCACCAATCGACACCAGACAATGTGAATATGGACAAATTATTTCACAAATTATATGTGTACTATCTATTTTATTCATTCATGTATGTGTTCATCGATTCATTTATTTCCCTTATCTAAGTGGTCAACAGGGTGTCGGACAATGGCGCAATTGGCCAGAGGGTTGAGGTCAGTTGGCCATTCTGTTTAGGGTCCATTCACACCCACCAATCGACACCAGACAATTTGTGTAGAGACTAATTATTAACAAATTCTATATATTTTATTTATTTCATTTATTCATTTATTCGTCGATTTCATTTATATATCTTGTGTAACTGGTCAAGTGGGTGTTGGGAAATGGTTCAATTGGCCAATTGGTTGAGGTCAGCTGATCATTCTGCCTGGTTCCAGACACCAGACAATGTTTACATTTCTATTTATTCATTTATTTATTATTTATCAATTGGTCCATTTACTAGTATTACGTTGTATTTTATTGGGGTAATCCCATCAATATGGCCCTGTATACGGTAATGCATTTATTTATCTATGTGTTCATTTATCGATCTATATATTTTCATATTCACCCACCTATCTTTTCATTAAGGTAATCCCCTCCAAGAAACTGTAATATAATTGGGCCACTTTAGGCACGGTACAAACATGGATCTATAAACGGTCCATGGTGCAAATTACATAAACAAAATTACATAATACTTATATAAAAACAACATAGATTACTACTTAAAATGTTGAATGAAAAAGAAAATTGATAATTTTGTATTATTGCAAGTTTATATAGGCAAAGTGATAGGTATAAGAACATGATGATGAAATGTTGTGGGTTTCAAAATAAAAAAAATGGTAAGATTTCAAAGGAAACAAAATCTCTGAATACTCAAATTAATGGCAAAATCAGGAAAACTTCATTATGTAAGTTTTTTTCATCGAAATGAACATTTTCAGCAAATCGGCTTCAAACCGATTCATAAGGAAGTCAGAACAGTCGGAGCCACTTTGCTCCTTGTACCGGGTGTAAAGTTGATTAACATATGCAAATAATGTGTTTGTTATTCATATTATGAGTTTTCAGAACAAGAACCATGTAGCATTTATTTGTTAAGATGTCCGTACATAATGTTATACCACAATTTAATTCGCAGATTAGATTGTAAGGCGACCGCACGACCGGATCCGATTTGGGGGAACAAATCTTGATATATCGCATTCAGCCTTTTGGTGCAGGTGAAATTTTACACCTTCAGAAAAATCATCTTGCGTTCAGTCATGCATGCAAATGTTCCAATAAAAATGGTACCAACATGTTGGTTAAGAAGAACGCTATCACGATATACCCTCAAAACCTGAATAATAATTTCATATTTTTAACAAGACAGTTTTGACGTAAGAAGATTTTTTTTCTTACTCTGCACATTAATCTGAATATTCAGAATCTAAAGTAAATACTACTGAGAGATACAATGCCACCTTCTGAAAAATCGGATCGTAAGTCGGTCGTAACGCGCGCGATCGGCTTTAGAATCGATCGGTCCGGAGTCGTTGACCATTTGGTATGACCAATACCCTGATTAGGGGTTTTCCCGGCCTAGCGGCGCCGCGCTTGCATGTGGTCAGATACTTCCCACACAAAGACCCCTTTTCTATGGTATTACTCGGTTGGCCGATGAAATGCTGACCAGGTTAGTGGACGTATTGTATTTTTTTCCCACCACTGCAAAGAATAAGGAAATAAAACTGCTCTTAGCTGAATTATTTATAGAAATCGTGTGAAAAGTGTAAAGGCTTAGTTACGAAACTGCAAAACAAATTTAGAGTGTAGAGTAGAAAAAAATCTCAAATACACATATTCAATTCAAATCAATCCAATTTATTCATTCATTCTGTTTCTTTCAGTTTGCCCTGATGTGTAGTACATTTGTTTAATGAATAAAAATCTTATTGATCATTTTTCTTTGGTAGTGATAAATTCATGGGAAATTAAGAAAATCTCTCTCATTTCCTTTGCCGTCATATAATATGAAAATCTTATAAATGTGCAATTAATTTAATCTAATTTATGCCATGAATACGTGAAAAAAAATGAATAGAGTCAATTTACGTCAATTTCCTTTGTAAAATAACAAAACCAACATGAACTATATAGTAATAATGATAATGATAATAGCGCAGTATATTAATTATGGATATACTTTTAGTGCGCTGTGATGTTAAATGGATATTTGTGGATATTGTTACTAAAACAATGCATATAGGTACAAGATATTATTCAAAATCTTTAAGAAAATAAGTAAGTTTTTAACAAGCTTTCAAAGAAAGACAAAGATGATCCTATCTATATTGGCAATTTGTTCCAGACTTTTGGAGCAGCACAGCTTAAAACTTTTGTTTTCAGGTGTGATAGTTTTAGAATAAGTTTGCCCTATATACTATCTACTTGTATAAAGACTTGTTCTCTTGTTATGATATAAGAATGTTTCTAATATCAACTTTAAGTTGTGTGACGCTATGCCCCTTTCTGTCTAATTTTGCTTGTTAAGACAATAATCGGTCAAAAGTATTAATTTGTTGCCAGTATAAATAGTATAGTAACAATATTTACAAGTTGTAACCCTCAACTACGGCTCGCCTGTATCTAAACTCAGCATAATCTATTCTGTTATGCGTTTAACATATGAAACACATTAAAAAAAAACCATTTTTTTGGAGTCACATGACTCCGTTTTCAGGATATAAACTTAATCAAAAACATGACAAATTCCATTATAAAATAATAATAATAGGGGTACTTTTAATACGCCAGATTCCATATGAATAATGTGCTCAAGGCGCAATGCAGGAAAAATTAAAGATTAGCGGAAGCAATAGGTAATATTCGGTACAGGGTATAAGGTACGCATTTGGATGCAATACGGTTTGCATTTGGATGCATGTCATAAGTGTCTTTGCTTGTTAAGTTTTTATAAAAATCCACACTATCAATTTGGAAATTTGGGAAGAAAATGCACTTCCCAATATTTTAAACACAAACCAAGCTTGGCCACAATCAAGCCGTTAAACAAAGAATGTTTTTTTTTATTAAAAACGTTACCCGCCGGTTAGTTTGAAAGCACAAACCCTAGACTTTCGGTGTGTGCGTGCGTAGAGCATGATGGGTATGCAATTTGTGACTACATCACACACATACAGCATTGCATGCTGACACACAATGAGACACACAATGCATACCCTGTTATCACTCTCTGTGTATGCGCACAACAAAACCCAAGGGTCTGTTCTAGCAGACTAGCCGCCGGTGTGCAAGAGCTGTCATGATATGAGAACCAGTCTGAAGGAGGAGGCTAACATGGCCAAGGGATTTTGCGAGATTGGTCGAGCAGATAGCTAGTCTGCAAGCACAGACCCTAGGCTTTCGATGTGTGCATGCGCAGAGCCTGATATAGGTAATGCATGGTGTGACTACAACACACACAGCATTGGTTCTTTCCCCATTGCTGGAGGAAAAGACTAATGCTGTTTGCGATGTAGTCACACCATTGATAGTTCCATGCTCACACAATGTACCGTATTCCCTGTATCACGCTCTTCGCATGCACCGTCCAAAAGCCTTAGGTCTGTGCTTGCAGACTAGCAGAGAGTTGCATTGCTACCGTATAGTCTTTCTGTCCAGAACCAGTAACCTGTCATTATTAAGCGACACTACATAGACACACATCCGAGATTATGTAGGCCTACATGTATTAATCACATACTTAATTATTAAAGCATCCCACGCATTTAATCTTTCGTTTTTGATACGTCATCCTTCTAAATCCCTCGTATTCACTGGCGTCACCATGATTTTGCACGTCATCTTTTGTCTGTATAGTGCTTTTACCGTTAAATCAGGATCACCGCAACTATATACACTTTCGGTATATGATCAACAGCAATTTTTCCACTTTCTTACTAATTTGTATTAAAATGACGTCAATGAAAACATCTTTTGAAATGATGAGGACTAAACAATGACGTACTGAAACTATGGAATGATTGCGAGCATAGCAATTCAGTTTTATTTCGAGGGAGGAAATGAGATCTCGATTTGCGCACCAAATTCGGGGATTGCAAATCGTGTGACCACAATCGAAAAATGTCAACAAAAATGGGAAAGCTAGAAAATGAGCAAGAGAGAGAGAGAGAGAGTGAGAGAGAGAGAGGGGGGGGGGG
>BQKZ01000366.1:47194-98711 GCA_036244855.1 Temnopleurus reevesii
AAAAAAAGAAATGTTTTCCAAACATGTTATATTTTGTGTGTTGCGAAGGCTCAAAACGATTTATTGTTATCTGCATTGTATCGATGCGTTGTTGCGAGAACTAGGTCGGGTTCAGAGGAGAGAAAGAATCGTCCGTCCGGGGTATGCGTGAAAAAAAACTTTGTATAGTCTGTAGCTTATAGATCCATATTTGTCAAATAAGTTTTTCATTCTTGAAAAATGAAACATCACATGGTTATCTGTTTATTATTTTAAAAAAGTAATTACATGTAGTGTCAATGGTATTCATGTCCATTGCACATTTTAGTCCTCAATGTTGTGAAAAATTATGTAGGCTATGTCATTTGAGGATATTTGAATTGAAAAAAAAAAAACTCATTATAGGTGTAGTTTATAGATCCATATTTGTCTCATAATTTTTTATTCTTGATGAATAAATCATATGCTTATCTGTTTATTATTTTTAAAAAGTTATCAGTGTCAATGGTATTCAGGTCCAGGGAACATTTTAGCCTTCAATGTTCCCAATATTATGTGACTGTAAAATGTATGTTAATAAAGCTAATTACACATTAAAGCGCTTTGAACCTTTTCTGGAATTAAGCGCTATATAAATTTTGTATATTATTATTATTATTATTAGAAAGATTAAGCCCCCAAAACTGTTTTGATGCCCAAGAAAGACTTTTTTGAAAAATTTGGGCGGTCAGTAAGATTTTTTTTTTCTACATGTAGAAAGCATAAAAATAGGGGATACTGCATTAACATTTTGTTTAATTGTATGTTGAGAACTTCCAGAGCATTGAACAATAGATAATTTTTTGTGTTACTTTTTTTTTTATAAACATACTGTAGTGGTGCTTGAGAGTGCCAAGTTTGGGATCATGACCTTTTTCTCGAAGGGGGGGGGGGGGTGAAGGCCAGAAAAGTCGTGCCCCCTGAGACCTTGCAAAATTCTAGGTGTGTGAATGCAATGGGCATTCTAAATGAGAAAAACTTTTTAGCAAATTTGTGGTTGTGAAATTCGTGAAGATATGTAAAACCCCAGCGAAAATTTCAGCCTATACAGTACATGTGTCTCGGAGCCCTACATGTATTGTGGAATCCCTGTTTCAGTGTTTAACAAGTGTGATTTAATTTCATAGACATCACTTCATAGCTTTTATTTTGTCACTGATGTAATGCACGTCAGCGGTAATTTGATATAGCTACAGGTATTGTGTCATTTATGTCAGGGATGAATTATGACCGATATCATATTTTTTTATTAATGTGCAGGCTTACTTCGTGGTTATCAAGGGTGCTTTAATTTCATAACTCTATTATATCATCACTGATGTAATTTATATGAAGAGTTAATTGGCAATGAATATACCTACATGTATACCTGCAAGTATCATTACAAGAATGAGTTATATTCTTTAATATACATGTAAATCATATCACCAACAAATGTGTTTTTGACAATCAATTCATTTTGTGTCATAATTAAACGTAATGCCTAGTTTTGGAAATGACAGGAAAATTAATGCTCACGGAACTGCAGGACATTTGAAAAGAATGGTTAAAACTAAGAAAAAACAACAACACTGTATAAACTATCAAATGATTTTTCAAGAAAATGTTAAATGCCAGAGCAGTAAGTAAATAAATATTCAGAAAAAGGGCTTCATCAGCACTTAATTGAGAATAATATCTGGTTTTGATATTAACAACTGGAAAATTCATGTTCACAGAACTGCACGAAATTTGAAAAGAATAGTTGAAATGAAAACAAAAAAACACAGTATCAATTGATTTTGCAAGAAAATGTTAAATGTCAGAGCAGTAAGCAAATAAATGTTCAGAAAAAGGGCTTCATCAGTACTTAATTGAAAATAATATCTGGTTTTGATATTAACAAAATTCATGTTCGCAGAACTGCATAAAATTTGAAAAGAATAGTTGAAATTAAGAAAAAAACACCACTATATCAAATGATTTTGCAAGAAAATGTTAAATGTCTGAGCAGTAAGCAAATAAATGTTCAGAAAATTAAATTAAAATAATATCTGGTTCTGATATTAACGTCTGAAAAATTCATGTTCACCGAACTGCACAATGGTTAAGACTAAGAATAAAAGCATTTCCACAGTATCAAATGATTTTGCAAGAAAATGTTAAATGCCAGAGCAGTAAGCAAATAGATGTTCAGAAAAAGGGCTGTATCAGCTCTTAATTAAAAACAATATATGGTTTTCATATTAACGACTGGAAAATTCATGTTCACAGAACTGCACAAAATTTGAAAAGAATGTTTAAAACTAAGAATAAAAAGTATGTCCACTGTATCAAATGATTTTGCAAGAGAAGGATTAGTGGGAGATCATTCAGTGAATGAATATTCAGAAAAAGGCTTTGTCAGCACTTAAAATAATTTTATATTCCATGTGCTGCTTCCTGATTTGGCTTGGATGAAAAAAGGATATGAAAATCATCAAATATCGCCAAATCGCCAAATATTGTAATGATTGAAATGATGTAGGAATAGAATACAAACAATGTAGACAATTCTGTTGTTGCCAATTTGAAGAATAAAAAGCTATCGATTTAGCTGCAGAATGAATGATTCCTGACCTGATGGATTAAATCATCAAGGTATTGAAGAAAAAAATATTCTGGGAAACGAAAATGCGTTCTACTTTGGATTTGCTTTTATTCATTACAAGTCAGGCTTGGCTACATTTTTAGAAGCATCCTTTTCTTCCTGTTTACGCTTTAAAATTTTTTTATTTGGTTGTCCTCCACAGACTGCCCATCTGGAATTGGCTGAACTGATTTTTTTAAACATTTAATTCACTTTACAAAAATGAAAGAAATATACCTACATGTAGATGAAATTTGGTCTCTATGAGTTATTCAAAACAGAATACAGCCATTTCTTGGCTCTTACATGTAGTATTATATGTATGTGTCTATTTCCTTGTCAATATTCTGTCATATATATTTCCAATATGTTTTACTTCTTACCATATATTGTTCAGTATTTTAGTGGTCTGTTGCCTTTCTAATGCTATTCTGTGTTATTTTCCACTCTCATATTCTCTTTTTGTGCGTGCCTTGAACACTAAATCTTAGTGGATTTGGCGCCTTGCAAAACTGTATGTATCATTATTAAGACATTATTTTCCAATAGATACCAATACCCATCTCTTTCTGGGGAACAATTTTATTTTTAAAATGATTTCTAAGGTCATGGTGAGTTTGAGGCTGAAGATTTCAGTCAAATTTTTCATACAAGATGTAGTCAAAACTAAAAAGAAAGAATTTATATGAAAAACCTTTTCTGACCGACTGACACTATTTTTTTAAATAAGGCATTCTTGGGGAACCGAAAAAAATTCTTTGTTGTTGACTGTATCGGTCTGTTGCACAACAGAGGAGCTATTATGATGAGCTAGCAATAGAGATCTCCCAGGGCTCTTGTATAAAGCCAAATAGACAGTTCGGGAAAACCCCTCGTGCTTTCCTCCCTTGCTCTAAAATGCCACATAATTTCCGTAACCTTTTTATGTGCTGTTAAGAAGCTCTTGGGTCGAGTAAAAAAAGGTTTTCATTTCTTCTTTTGGTGCACGATGGAAAAAGATTAGAAATGTTGGGGTATTTTTTTCCATTCTGCAGAAATTCCAAGAAGGTGAATTGTTTGTTACATGTATCGATTTGAACGGTTCAAAAGCAAACGTCATGTGGCCGGAGGTAGTTGAATAACAGAGTCCGCATGAGAATCGAGTTAGAAATTCTAGCATAGGCGAGAGTAGCAACAACAAATAAATGAAATTAAATATGACGGATTCAAAATACATGTTTTTCTTTTCCTGTGGTGTATTGGCAATAGGCTTCATAATGACCTTTGACATGATGTGTATTCTACATGTATGCCTAAATATAAAAGGGGATTTTATGGAAAATAGAGGATATGTACAATATGGATCAGGAATTCTGCTAAGCAACATTTCTTTATGGGCAATTAAATTTTTTATTCACTTGCCCATCAATAAGCGATAAAAATAAATTTTGTAGAGGCTAGCTGGAATGATGTCTAAAACAAAGATAAAGACAAATCCGATTTCAGAAAGTGTTTTTCACTTGGAGTCTCTGAACAAGACCCCCCCCCCAAAAAAAAAAAAAAAAATTCATGTAGAAAATAAAACTTAGAATATTCTAAAAAGCCTGAAATGTGACTTGTCACATTTTATTTCACATCTTAAGTTGTAGTTTCACTGAAAATGGCCTTTTCAGGTTACATGTACATGTATATTTCACATGTTTTCTTCTAATTTACTTTGATTTTTTTTTTTTATTAGATTTGAGTGAAGAGTAAGAAGGAAAAAAAATGTTTGCCTTGTTGAGCTCCATCTTACTGTTTCTATGTTTACTTTTAATGTTACAGTAAGTCACATTAAAGTGCAGTGACTCCTAGCAGGACCCAAAATCAGTCACATTCTTTTTTCCCTTTGAAATTTCAATTGTGATTTTCTGCAGGTCATAAGAACATATCCCATTGGATGATGAATGGAAATTGAAAATCAAATTAGATTTTATAGTTATGATGTTCTGAGTGACATTCTGATTTATGTTGAAAAGAAATCCCTAAGGATGATTGGTGAGTCATTGTGAAAATTGATAAGGCCAAAACAAAAAAATTCTTTGGTTGCCCAAGAACAACCAACCCTCTGAAAATGGCCCGTTTTCACTCAAATAAAAAAAAAGATCTCTGGAAAACTAAAGGAAAATAAGCAAAACATAGTCTGAATAGTCTCTTTTTCAGTAGAATTATAAAGAAAACTGTGAAATGAAACCTGAAAAGTCATTTTCAGATGTTTTAGGAATTTTTACTACATTCTAAGTCTTAGAAAAGAAACTTGTGAAATAAAACCCGAAAAGGCATTTTCTGTTGTTTTTTAGGAATTTTCACACCGTTCTAAGTCTTATTTCCTGCTTGAAATCTGTACCAGAAATAACAATAAATAGATAAAACAAGATATAAACTATTTCCATAAAATAAAGTGGGCTATGGGACAGTAGTGTATTGAACTGTGTATTGTGTATTGAACTGTGCAGACACAACAATCACGAGCCCATTCTGATTTGAATAGCATTACAAAGAAGCATGAATATGGCGTTTGACTTAGTTTTACGGAAATAGATTATATCGTGTTACAAAAACACACATTTTCTGAACGAAGGACAAATTTTTCAATAAAGTTATTCTTGGGCATACAAACATTTTTTTTAATATTGTTTTTTTTTTTGGGGGGGGGGGGCTATGCATAATGTACTTTTGTGTCATTTGAGCTAGAACAAACTTCCCACTTTGGGATAAAGAGTTATTCAAAGGTGAATTGAAATGCTGAAAATAGGAGCTCCAAAATCCCTCACTAGGTCTTTAAAACTTCTTTTGATGACAGCACATCTTAAAGATTATGTTGAATATATTAAATATCAAACCATCTGGCATCAGTATCAATATTAATGCTGGAAAGTAATGCATTATTATGAAAATCCAATGAGTTGTGCCTGTATTTCTATTAGGATTAACATATATTGTAAAATAAATGTACATGCATTGACGTACCAGTAAAATTCATTTTTGGAAAAGCCCCAAGGCAATCAGAATGCTCAAAATTAATGTTCAGACGCTCTTTTATAAATTCAAGGAAATTCAAGAAATCCTGTCTGTTCGATGAAGTTTAACAACTTGAATGACGTTGGGCGACCGCCAATCAAAGTTGCGACTGTTTTTAATGGAAATCCCAGAGGCCATTAGCTCTGCGCACATGTGCATGTAATCTAAAGGAGATGTGTAAATAGCGAACAATGAACCATGGTTCATGTATGTATCGAATGTGCAGCATGTACCGGTAGTCTTTGAGTTTAGACCCTAATTCATATGAAATTGCCATTTTCCTTGTCGGTGTGATCAAAGGTGGATTTTTCTTTGAAATGTACAATCAATGTTAAAATCTCTCTATTGTGTGCCAACATGGAGGAATGCTTACATGTATTTACAGCTACGTGTAGCTCTCTTTTGTTGATATTTTTTTAAAAATTCAAATCGTAAATTGTGAAATTGACTAGGATCTTAGTGCAAAGTCAGTTGCCCATGAAATAGGAAGGTAACTGTTTTATAAAGAATGTTAACAATTTATCGAAAATTCTTTATTGGTCGGGGTTTAACCTCCTGTTCCTGAACATGATGATAATAAATCTTAAAGAATGTCAGAATTAAGCAATCAGCATATCAAACTTTTTTTTCCATTTAAATGTCTTCTTGGTTGTTTCCTTTATCTTGAAATGTACAATGTATTCTATCAATCAAATAAAAAGAATTTTTCTAGCCTGCCTTTAATCATGAGAGCCCCATTTATCAAAATCGTCTTGGCTCTCTCCCTCTCACCAATAAATCACCTCAATCAAGGATATATACAAACAAATTTTTTGGTGCTCTTAAGGAGCATTCACAGCTAGAATTAGGAACTTGGACTTCACAATTCAATTCATGGTTCTGAGTGTTGCCTCTAACGGAGCTGTTCAGAGTATTTTACCCAGATCCAGATCCAGGTATGTAGTCATCTTTTAGGGATATTGTTATCTCTAGGCTAGGTTGGTGTTACAAGTATTTGTCTTCAGCAATGTCAACCTTCTGGAAACAAGCATAAAAGGAGAAATATGAATCAAGAAACAGCTTTATAGGTAGAATACTTCTTTTGCAGCCTAACATTTTACTTTCCAAGATTGTTGTGTTATATTGAAGAGTACTAAATGTTAGAACTTATCACCAATCAATTAAGCCCAAGGATTGGTCATGATAGGCGCATATATAGTTATTCCAATGATAATTCTTCTATTCGGGCCTCGAATTAATGGACCATGCGTTCAAAATTCAAAACAGCCGTTAACCCCTCGTTGACCAATAGCGCAAGAGTCTCTCTCAGTGCGTATTCTGCATGGTGTGGCAGTGTATTGAAGTGTGCACTGTATGTGATCTGACAATGTTTTGTGTGTGTGTATGTGTGTGGTACCGTAATACGCTAGGAGTATCGCGATACCGTTGGTGTCAAGACGAATTATGATAGAATAGATGAATGAAATTTGAATGAAATATTCTGGACTACATTTGACCAAAATACTTCATAGAGGTTATTATTTTGGCATATCTTAGGAACACAACAAGTTGTAAGCATAACCGTAATGTGTGCAAATGTCCTTTAACCAAAGGCTCTCTCTAAAGCCCCGGTCACATAGGACCCCGGAAGCAACACGATTCACCCCGACTCGTTGTTCTGAGGCACTTAACCGTGAATTAACAAAGAGTCGGGGTCAATCGTGTTGCTTCCGGGGTCCTATGTGACCGGGGCTTTAAGCCTAAGGAGGTTTGGTGACTCACACTTCAACTTCTATCCTCATACATATTCCGCAAGGCTGGCATCTCTGGATCTTTAGTGGATGATATCCCAGAAGATTTCAAGAAAATGACTGAAATCTGGCAAGAGCCACCTCTCTCTTCCAATGAAGCTATTTGCTGTATAAGTTGACATTTTCACAGGGGTTATATTTCCGCGAATTTGTCAATCATGAATGCGCTAAAATTTTCACTCATTAGAATGCCCTTGCCCAATAACAACTCCCTAATGTGGGAAAAGGTCTAAAATTCTGTGATTTTGCTCAAATGTAGGTATTGGCTTTTACAGTACGTTGTTCGCACATCCAAAGGGTGCACCTCCTAGTGGCCAGAACATAGAGAAAAGATTCTTATCTCTTCCGTGTGTGTGACCGTACACGCACGAGGGTACTTTCCCCCGAGAATTCTGTTTGGACATATATTGGGTCAATGTAAAAACAGCTGTAATGCATCGCATGAAGGTGGACAAATGATTAAAAATCCACTCTCCAGTCAAAAACCTGGGACGTTACGCTAGGAGATGCTTAAAACAGCTGTAATGTATCGCGCTGAGGGATTGCCGATTCGCAAGGCTGCTTTCTACCTAAAAAAACCCTGACATTACGCCAGGAGCCTGAGATTGGCGTGTCCTGGAGAGAAAACTTTGCATCTGTTAACTTAGGATCAGGGAAAACAAGGTGATTATTAAATAAGTAGATTGAATGAGGAAGAACCAATCAGAAACCTGGACACGCCTTCCAGGAAAACGATTGGTCCCTAGATCCAGAGCAGATAGTCCCTGGGCTTGCTTTAGGTTCCTACCGGATCTACATGTAGATCTAGGCATTGAGATATTTACAATTTTATTGCCTGTATAAGTAAAAAGGAAGTAAAAACTGATAAACGTTGAACAAAATTCCTTGCATGTCATTGGCTGAATAGGGTTGCCTCCCCAATTTACTGGTTAACACCCATTTTAATGAATATGTATTATTCTGAACTGAGAAAGATATGCCAAGATGATTTGCAAGAGGTTGGATGGCAAAAGATTATACAAAAGTTGACATGATTGTACTGAAAAAATGTTATTCAAGGAAAGGTTACGTAATGATTATTTGATATTTTTTGTTCCCATAGCTTTATCTTCGAAATGGATGTTATTGTTTTGAGATGATTTAGATTTTCTGTGTTAAAGCCATTCCTTTCTTCTTTATCTTTTTCCTTTTCTGGTGTAAGGACAGTCCTGTGGAAAATTCACTTTTATACTTTCATGATGCTGTGATTGATTTTCTGGGCTTCATCAGCAAGCATCAGAATACAAGTCACACCAATTTGTAGCAAAAATAATCCTCACGTGTATGCAAGTAAAAATAACCACTCTTTAATAGTTCAAAAAACATTTCTTGCTATTTAGGCACATTTTTACAAGTAATACTTTCTTTGCTTAGTACTTCTCATGAATTCTTAAACTTTTTTTTGTCATTTCTGAGAGTTAAAATGCATGTTATGTATTTCTATAGATTGTTTGGATTGGGAGTAAGCTTCTAACTGTACTCCTTGTTACAGTAGTAAAGACATGACCTATTTCTGTTTAGGTGATCTTTTTTTGCAAAGAGCAAAAAAGGGCTTTTTTAGAAAGATATTTTGCTTGAGGCAAGTTGCTTTGAAATGTGCGTTAGAATATTCTCTGTGCAAACGTTTTTTTGTATAAGTCGCTGCATGTATAGGATTTAAAGAGCGTGAGAAAAAATACTGCATTTATCTGTGGGTTTGTGTGTGTGTGTGTATGTTTTGTATGTTTGTGTGTGTGTGTTATGAATTTAAGAGAGAGGGACAGATGAATTTGAGAGTCAGGAAAAGAGGGGGAAGTTCAAGTAAAACAAAGTTACGGGATGTGTACATGTAAATGTATGTGTATGGGTGTGTGAGTGGATGTGTTTGTGTGTGTGTGTGTGAGAAAGAGAGAGAGAGAGAGAGAGAGAGGAACAGATAATTGCAGATATCTAATTGAAGATACACATTGGATGGGAGGAATAGCAAGCGAAAAAAAAATGGACAATACAAAAAGGTCTAAGCTTTGAATCTACATGTAGTAGCAATCTTTGTGTAAAACATTTTCAAAAATCCTTTAACAGTGAGAGCACCCCCCCCCCCCTCCAGTAAGCACTGTTATGGGATCACGGAGGGAATTCCCCTTTCGTGCTACCGTCTTCTAACACGGACCCTGGACGCGAAATAAGAGAATTTGCTCTAGGGAGGTAATTAAGGAAAAAAAAGAGAAGGGGGAATGGACAAAACGAAACAAACATCAACAGCTTGCCGCCAGATGGTTGAGGATTTTCTGCTACTTCTATTAGATGGTAATTGCGTTTTCGTGCATCTGGATTCGAAAGTGGTTAATTGCATTTTCTTGTTTTGAATTGTGAATTGTGAATTCGAAAGGAGGCTTTTACTTTTCGGATCGGTTTCGTCGATGAGCTTGCCAGCTGTTTTGTTTGTTTGATTTTTTTTGGCATAGGAATGGATTATTTTATTCGTTTCGTACATGTAACATGTAAGTATTAGATAGATACCTTCTCTTTATTTTTCTGATGTAATTATAAATCTTTGATTTATAAACTGCTTCCATAAATATAGTGTGTACTTTATCTCTGACAATTTTGTATGCATATTTTTTATGTATATTTTTCATTTACTGGAACAAACAGTAGACCCAGTCGTAATTTTCAATATTTTTAATTAATTTCCTCTCGGATTGTCTCTGCATTGAATTTCATTGTTTAGAGGGGCTGATATAAAAACATTTATTGTTGGATTTTAGTTTTGGAAATCAAATAATGTCTGCTCCTAATTTTCAATAATTCTTAGTCACTCTTCTTTGTTAATCATGTTCATATTTTATGCAGTTATAGTTAGAGGACATTTTTTTTTCATTTCAGTTTTAAATGCTTTTATAATTTTTCTTTCAAAGTAAGCATAATTGTCACAGAGATGGGATTGGATCAAATGATGTTATTGTTTGCAATAATTCATTTCTTTAGCATTCAAATTATTCTTTTTTTTTTGGGGGGGGGGGGGGTAAACATATAATATTTGTTCCTGGTTGTTAATCACTGTTCTTGGTCTTAAAATATATGTTTTTTTTACAATGTCATATTTAATACATGTTAATCCAAGATTTTTTTTGAAAGACTTATTATCCTCTTTAAAATCCCCAACATTGGTTTAGGCCTTATGGGATGAGACCCTTTGCTTTAATGATGGGGAAAATAGTTTCTGGTGGATTTGTATTCTCAGTTCACATGAGTAGTTATTATTATTACTGTAAATTAATTTCACCCATCTTCTTAAAGTTACACATATTTTCTAAAGTGTTACTGAAGACAAACAGTATTTACCATTCTCCAGATTGTTTTAATGTTATCTTTGATAATCACATTTCTGAAGAAAAATGTTGAAGAAAAAAAAAACAGGAAATATTCTTTGAAATTATAAAATACAATGCAATCTGATTATACAAAAAGACTCCATGTTCAGTAAAATTGTTTTTCTTAATGAAATCTTTGAGGATATTAATAACTCTTGAATAACATCAATGTTAAACTCCATATAATATTTCAGTTTTGTAAATCTGCATCTACAAACGAGCACATGAACAGCAATATTGATGTTGTATTCATAAAGATATCTTTCTTACTTCAATTATCTTTCGCCAATAAGTCAAACAGCAAATCCAAGCACTAAAAGTTGATGAAGTTGTACACATATAGATATAAAGCTGCTTTATTTCGTTTGATATGTTGCCAAAATTTTATTGGGGAAAACGGCATGAAAAATCAAGCGCGTAATAATTGCGAATCCTGGTTCCTTTATAGGGCTGCCGATTGAAAGACATCGTTTATTTTTGTGATAATTATGTGGTTGTAAAAGGATAAATTCGGCCATGATTCTGTGAAACCGATGAGGATGTTGTGGTGTGAGAAAATCATGTAGTAAATTAACGTTCAAACATCCTCTTATGTCTATAGCCATTGTCAAGTTTAGGACAGTTTGCGTCCTAAACGGGTAGATTCCACAGATGTCTTCATTTCCCTGAAACACTGAGTTTACACAAAAAAAGAACAAATACAGAAAAAAGAATCTTGCTTAATTTTTTTCACAATCCATGCTCCTAGGGGCTATAGAACTCTTTGAATGAAACTAATGAGGATGTTTTGGGAATAGTAAACCATGTAGTGAATTAGGTTTTTACATCCTCTTATTTTTATAGTCATTGTCAAGTTTATGTCCTATACTTTAAGCTTGGGTAGATTCCGCAAATATCTTAATTTCTGTGAAACACTGAGTTTACACACAAAAAAAAATAGACACTGAAAAAAATCCTGCTTATTTATTTCACAATCCATTTTTTTAGGGGGCATGGAACTCTTTGAAACTAATGAGGATGTTTTGGTCAGAGTAAATCATGTAGTGAATTAAGTTTTTAAATCCTCTTATTTCTATAGCGATTTTCAAGTTTACCCCTTTACTTCAAGCTCGGGTAGATTCCGCAAATGTCTTAATTTCTCTGAAAAATTGAGGTTTTACACACAAAAAAAGAATAGACACTGAAAAAAAAATCCTGCTTAGTTTTTTCACAATCCAGCATGTTCCTCTAGGCTATGGAATTCTTTGAAACCAGTGAGGAAGTTTTGGTCATAGTAAACCAAACATTCTCTTTTTTTTGTAAAGCAATCGTCAAGTTTGCCCCCTAAACCTCAAGCCCGGGTAAATTACAGAAATATATGAGATTAAGTTCAGTAATAATACTTACATAAATTCTCTGAAACATTGAGCTTTCGAAACCGAAAAAAACCCCACAGAGACAACTGATGGTTATTTTTTTTCATACCTCATGCTCCTTTGGAACTGCTCTTTGAGCAGAATGGACAACGGAATTGGACAAAATGAACCCCTTCATTCGAACCTTTATAATAGCTTCATGATCACTCAATGGAATTGCTTCTCTATTTATTCACTGAACCGGTTTGACACCTGTTAAACAGTTGTTTACAGAATAAAGAGGAAAGGGGTGTTTGTGTCCATCTAGGTCTTGTCAATGCTTGGATGAAAGTTATATTCTTTGTCCAAATCCACTGTCCCTTATGCTCACAGTGTTGGGAACTTTTTGAAACCAATAAGGATGTTGTGGTCAGAGTAAATATTGCAGTGAATTAGCTTTAAACATCCTCTTAACACGATAAAAACTATTTCTGAAAAATTAAGTCAAATGCAAATTCAATGCTCCTTTGTAATGCTATTGAAATCAGAACTGGCTTATCATTGCTGTGTGCGCTTAGTTGAATACACGGTGTACAGAGCTATTGTCTGCGTTCGACTTAATTTTTTTGAAATAGTTTATATCAAGTTTCTTATATCTATAGCCATTGAGAAATTATGAACATTAAAGGGGAACTTCACCCAGACATTGATGTGCTCTCAGTAGATGCAGAGAAATACAATGATCAAACTGTGAAAATTTGAGCAAAATCTGACAATCCATTCAAAAGTTATGAATTTTTAAAGTTTTGATTTACACCCCTCATGGGCTCCTTAAATTGGCAAACGTACANTATAACTATTTAAATTATTTTTAAAAACCCTTCAAAAATTCATAACTTTCTTATTTATTGTCCGATTTTGCTCAAACTTTTTTTGATATGTTCGTCTAATTTTTGCGCTTTTAATCAAACCAAGTTATTTTTGGCCTGGAGTTACCGTTTAAGCTTGGGGAGATTCCGCAGATGTCTTAATTTCTCTGAAAAATTGAGCTTGTACACAAAAAAAGAAGAATATACACTGAAAAAAATCCTGTTTAATTTTGGCACAATCCATTTTTTTAGGGGGCATGGAACTCTTTGAAACCATTAAGGATGTTTTTATATCCTCTTATTTCTATAGCGATTTTCAAGTTTTCCCCCTAAACCTCGAGCTCGGGTAAATTACACAAATTTATGAGATTAAGTTCAATACCAATGATACTATCATAATTTCTCTGAAACAATGGGCTGTTATGGAAAATAAACACTAAAAAAATTAGTTACCGTTATTTTTTTCATACCTTATGCTCCTTGGGGCTTGAACAGTGAGCAGAAGGGACGAAGAAACTGGACATAATGAACCCCTTCATTCCAACCTTTATAATAGCTTCGTGATCACTCAATGGAATAGCTTCCCTATTTATTCACTGAACTGGTTTGACACTATTTAACAATTCTTCACAGAATAAAGAGGAAAGGATTTATTTGTGTGTCCATCTACAGTGTAGCCCTTGCCAATGCTTGGATGGAAGTTATATTCTTTGTCCAAATCCATTGTCCCTTATGCTCACAGTGTTGGGAACATTTTTAAACCAATGAGGATGTTGTGGTCAGAGTAAATATTGCAGTGAATTGACTTTAAAGGTAGAATACTTCTTTTGCAGCCTAAAATTTGACTTTCCAAGATTGTTGTGTTATGTTGAAGAGTACTAAATGTTAGAACTTATCACCAATGACTTTGACTTTGACTTTCCAAGATTGTTGTGTTATGTTGAAGAGTACTAAATGTTAGAACTTATCACCAATCAATTAAGCACAAAGATTGGTCTTGATAGGCGCAGTTATAGTTATTCCAATAATAATTCTTCTATTCGGTTCTCGAACTAATGGACCGTGCGTTCAAAATTCAAATTAGCCGTTGGCCCCTCTTTGACCAATAGCGCAAGAGTCTCTTTTAGTGCGTATTCCGCGTGGTGTGGCAGTGTATTGAAGTGCACACTGTATGTGCTCTTACAATGTTTTGTGTGTGTGTGGTACTGTAATATGCTGGGAGTATCGCGAAACCGTTGGTGTCAAGATGAATATGATAGAATAGATTTTTATTTGAATTAAATATTCTGGACTACATTCGACCAAGATACTTCATAGAGGTTATTATTTTGGCATATCCGAGGTACATAACAAGTTGTAAGCAAAACCGTAATGTGTGCAAATGTAGTTTTCTCCCATTAAACATCCTCCTATTTCTATAGTCATTAAAAAGTTAGGAATATTAACCATTTTCAGCAATAATACTGTCCTATTTTCTGTGAAATATTGAACTTATGCAAAAGAATGAGATACACTAAAAACGATTAGTGGTTAAATTTCAACATGATTCATATTTGTATTGGCCTCGGAAAAAAATTACCTTGTGTCTGTAATGGATTTATGACTTTATGTCGGACCAAATTTCGGTCAGAAACGTGATTTTGTGTACAAAGTCAATGTAAATTGTGATTTCAGTCCAAATTCATAAAGATGTAGTCATTTTCAATATTTTGGGTTGAAATCAATTCATTTTAGCATACATATGCTTAAAAAATGTTCTGCAATAAATTTCATCCAAAAAATAATAGAAAACAAAAGGTAAAAAAAAACAAAGAAATACATAAGAAATTCATAAAACAATAAAACAATAAGAAATACCTTGTCATACCAAATTTTTTTTCCAAGTAATATTGTGAGGAATGATATAGTGAATATTCAAACCAAAAAAGAGCTTTCTAGGAGCTACAATGAGTGAAATAGAACAGAATTTAAGATTTCATGCATAAATTTGCATGATTAATCATTCAAAAATAGAAATCATGAATTTTCAGTAAATTAAACTCTACAGTCATGTAGTTTACACTCTACACTCTGCGCATGCAAAATTTCACGGCGATCGCGCTATCCGCGGCCGAGATCTGAAGGGGGGGGTCAAATTGACCCCCCCCCCCCCAGTATAAACTTGGTATGAAAAAGCCCAGTTAAAATAGGGTTAAATGACACTGAGCTGGCAGTTGATAGCTTTGTGAGGCAAAAGAAGAACAAATGTTAAAATGCCCCAGAATGACTTTTTAAAAAGAATTTTTTTAGGTTGTCCAGAAATGTTTTTATTTACTTTTTTTTTCAAATTTTGAATAAATATTGAAAAAATAAGACTTAGAATTGAGTAAAATGCACTCAAATTTCTGAAAATGACTTAACATGACTGTTTTATTTCACCTGTTTTTCGTGTCATGTTTTCCTATAATTAAGGAATTTAGGCCGAGAAATTAAAAATAAGGAAATCAACTCTAAGTTAATTCCAGTATTTAGGTAAAACCCCAGATGCTGTCCCATATCCACCACAGATCGATTCCCCTTATTTTCTCAAATTATATTTCAACAATTAATGCTCTACATGTACTGTACATTATACCCAAATGTAAATATTTACTTGTAATGCCTATCAAAATATTGGAACATATGCTTCTGATTGTTGATTAATAAGTTGTGTGTACATTGAACTTCCCTTGGAAAGAATAGTGGAAAAACATGAATTGTTTACCCAAGTCAAACAGTATGCAAAACTGTAAACATTGTAAACCTTTCTGGAAAGTTCATGCGAATTTGTGCCATATGGTATCTAGCAAGCAGTTGGCTTGATGACAGCATTGGGATTTATTCGATCAGACCGCAATAATAATAGCATAAAAACATGCCATCTCTCTAGTCACCTATTCAGAGGCGCAAAACAAATTGTCTAATATTATTATCCAGCCATAGCATAGCTGCCAAGTAGGTGCTTTTGCATTTTAAGGAATAAATTCCTGCCGATACCCATTCACCTCACCTGGGTTGAGTGCAGCACAATGTGGATAAATTTCTTGCTGAAGAAAATTGACGCCATGGGTGAGATTTGAACCCACGACCCTCCGGTTGACAGGCGAGAGTCAGAACCACTACACCACAATGCCTCCACATAATTACCAATATCAAATGCTTGTAGGGTACTCAGTACAGCCCCATATGTCCGAATGCCAAGGGCAAGAAAATTGAGCCACTGGTTAAGTAAATGAAATTATCACATGCCCACATGGGCAAGAAATGGTAAAATTTAAAGTACATGGCCTGTATTCTGAGGTTTAACTTAAACTAGATATTCATTCTCATTTAGACCATAAATAACATTATTATTATCATCATTGTTATTATTATCATTATTATTATTATCATTATTGTTATCAACATTATCAAGGTTTATAATTCATGCAATGTTTAATTTCTTGAAAAGAAGATCAAATGAAAAAAACTATGGAGCTTAAAGCCCAAGTATAGTTTTGGTAAAGTTTAAGAAATGTGAATTTTGGGGATGTTTATCATGACATGTAATTCTTATACACATTTTGAGACCATAACATATTTTTTAAAGAACTGATTCTTTTGAAAATTTGAATTTGACCGTTAAACCATATTTAGCGCCCTCTCTTGGTTATAGTATTATTGTGCTTGTTATCGAGCATATACAAAGTTATTTCCAAGATTTGACAATAGAATGATACAGAGATATACACAACAATTACATTCTGAAATTTTCATCCAATTCTGAGCATGGGAAGTATAGTCCCGTATCAAGAAAGAAAATATTGAAATAGTGTGGTGCAGCACCACACTAAAAAATGTGCACATCTTAGGTTATAGCTTTTCCCAAACATTTTTCGCACAATCTTTTGTGCAATATATTTATGATACTATATTTCATTTCATATAGATTTGAAGACAAAATCTGGTGATAAAAATATTCGCTTTTACCAAAACTGTACTTGTCATCATCCGTCTTTTATTATAATCTGGGGAGAATTTTTCATTTCCTTTCCATCTACCAAAAATTATTCTGCAATTGTACATTGAAATTGCCATTATTTTACATTCAAATTCTGATTCAGGGAATAATTTAACTTTTCACATTTTGATTAGCAGTTTTAGACAAAGAGGAAATATTTCCATGCTTTACTATGTATTTCTATATGAAAAAGTTGCTAAATTGTGATATGATACCAGGAGATTTATTCCTTGTGATAGAAATGTTTTATTTCTTAAATTTCACCGTCATTCTTTTTATCTCAAAGAAGTACAATGTATGAACAAGAGTATACACATAGGAGGATAAATGCTGAGTTATGTCCATAGATTATGAGGATAATGGGAAAGATAAAATAATATAGTTGCTTTTTCAAAATAGTTTATGGTATTTAATTCATGATAATTTGTATCCAAGAAAATAATTATTCATCCACCTAATCAGAATACCAAAGTTTAAAAAAACCTAGTAGAAAATAATGTTGCTGGCAGGTAAATATTCTCATTGTTGTGTTTTATGGTATTTTGCAAAAGCGCTGAGCATGACTTTGAAATATCCATTCTCATTATCAACATTCCAGGAACGTATTTGAATGCATTCAAACATTCAGCCGGGGGGAGGGGGGGGGGGGTTAAAATTTGCCACCTTTGCTTACTGCACGGTCCTAGGCACACATAGCTACATGATAAACATAATGAAATAGCTGCAGATGTCTCAATATTTTTCGATCCCAGTCTGCCATTTTGGAGGAAAATATGATGAAGGAGCTAGGCATTAACACATGAAAACAATGTGTCATTGGAGGCTGATGTATTTTGGCTAGTTTTTTTGTTTTTCAACATGGCAGACAATTGGCATTACTGAAATAAATACACCATTTTTTTACATTCCTGATCCATTTATTGATGTATGACTGAAGCGGATCAACAAACCTACTTGCCCATTTACCCGAGGCATTTTTCGAACTTACTTGCTCAAATAGATAAGTGGTAATTTTTTTACAGAGGCTATTAGTAGATCAAGACTTTGCAATAAATTAATTTGACTTTAATTATAGCTTTCTTTTGAATGATTATTTTTCCTAGCTGCATTCATTGTAAGTTTTGACATAAGCTTTAGCATGAGTTGTATTCAATGCCTGAATAAAGGTAGATCTGAGAAAATGCATCACTCGAAAATTCTGGCAAGCAACATTTCTTCATGGGCAAGTAAACTTTCCAGTTACTTGCCCATTGGGCAAGCGATAAAAAGGAAGTTTGTTGAGGCTTGGTCTATCTTAAGGGGATCTACATGTATATACCCCGTTGTAAGTGACTTTGTGACTGCACCTTTATCAAGGTGCCAGGTTTAAACAATTGTTTGAGGAAGTTCAGGTTTTTAATTCAGGGTTATTCATGTCTTCATTGAGAGAATGTTTATATTATGAATGTTGTTTCCATGACTGTGCAAAACCATTTAATGTATTAAGCTAGCTGCAGAATAGCCTTAGGCAAATAGTGGCTTTGATAATTTGTTCTGCGATTCTCTTTTCTTTGTATTGTCATGTTATTTTGGGAGATCATCACAAAAGCAAAATTTGCTTTGTTCCCTCAACGACTAGAAATTGTCCATATATGGGGAGAGAAGTTGAATGAATTTCCCATATTTGGCTTTGATAAAGAGTAGGGCACAGTAAAGAGGGTAAAGTTTCTAGACCTTATTTAGTGAGCAATGCGCTGCCCTTTAGAATTTTGAATACCGTAGAGTGGGATGAAAATGATTGCTACGGTAAGGTGATATAAAACTTTGACAAACTTTGATCTGGTTATATATTTCTTATGTATATTCACATATTGTAAACCAATTAAAAAACCAGGGCCCCATTGCACAAAAATGTATGTTTAAATGCACGTCAGAAAATTAAATGCAAGTCAATTTTCAACCAATCTGGAGCGCGAATATAGGACTTGCATTTAATTTTGACAGTTCGGTTAAAATGCATTTTTTATGCAATTGGGCCCAAGTTTCTGAGAATAATGATGCATTAAAATAGATCTCCATGTTGATCAGTGCCAAGATGTGGTCATAGAATAACTTCCATTCACATTTCTTTATTCATACATAGAATCATGAGGGGGTGCAATCCAGGAACATCATGAACTGAAAGGCAATATTTGATCAAGCATCCATGCCAGCTGATCGCCATGGTAACCTTGATCGAGGCTGCCAAGACTGGTAACCTCACCCAGGTGCATCGGATCCTCCTCATTGGGCGGACTGATATCAACTGCAGGGACAGCGAGAAGAAAGGAACACCACTCTTCTGGGCTGCCAATGGGTAAGTGTACCTAAATGCTAATGCCCTTTACCCTTGATCAGGGGTACCAAAATCTATAGAAATTGTTAAAATTTGATTGGAACAAGTATGCACCACGAAAATAGTTTAGAGGTTATTTGGAACAGGAAGGTGCCACAAAACACCCATATGACAATGGGTAAGTTAACCCAAACGCAGGTGTCCTTAACACCTCATTAGGGGTACCGAAATCTATTGATATTGTTTAAATATTATTTTGAATACAATTTTGCCATGAAACACCCATATGACAATGGGTAAGTGTACCTAAACACAGGTGCCCTTTACCATTGATCAGGGGTACCAAAATGTATATAATAACAATACGTAGGCAAGCCTACTCAATGCAGGTTCCCATTACCATTGATCAGGGTTACCAACATTTTTTAAATTGTTATTTTTAGAAAGTTATTTGGAACACATGGGTGCCGTGAAACACCCATATGAGAATAGGTTAACATACCTAAACGCAGGTGCCCTTTACCCTTAATTTGGGGTACCAAAATCTATTTAAAAAGTGAACATTTGGAACGCAAAAGTGCAATGAAACACCGAGATGACCATGCCAGGTGCCCATTTACCTTGATGAGGGGTACCAAAATCTATGGAATTAAAAAAAAAAGTTGTTTGGAACACAATGGTGCCACGATAAAACCATATGACAATGGGTAAGTGTATCCAAACACAGGGGCCTTTTACCCTTGATCAGGGGTACCAAAATCTATAGAAATTGTTGAAAAGTTATTTGAACAATGATATCACTCAACAATGATTTTTCATGCACATTCACAACTTTTGGTCATGTGTTACGACATATGTATCCATTTCTCTGCTAGCATTCTTTCTCTTTTAAAAAACCCTCCTGCGACCCTTACATGCAAATAAAACTTTTTTTCATCAATGAATGCATGTACATAAATGAGTGCAGATACATTTATTGATTCAACATTTCGAAAATTAAACAAAAATCCATTGGTATATTGAAAAAAATATTGTTAAAAATGCTAAGTTATTTAGTTTACAACAGTCAATCACTATTTATTGTCTGATTTGCTTCAAACTCTTTTTTTTACCTGTTTATCTGATTTTTCTGCTCTTCATCAAAGGAAGATTTTCTTTGGCCCAGACCCAGTCTTTAACGAGAAACAATTTGTTGACATATTGATAAGGTTACCCAATAGTGCAAATATTTGATAAACAGGAAAAGAAAAAGGATCATTCAGGATGAGTTTCCTTATAAAGGAAATATTTGGACTGGAATTTCAATTAGATTACATGTTACAAATTCTCATTGGGGCATTTATTATCCTATTAGTGCCCAGATTTGATTTTGTATCACTTTTTTTAAAGATAAAAACGAGCATCTTATAAGGAACATATGATACAGGTGTATATCAGACAACCTCACATATACAGTACCTTTAAACAGCGCAGTGAAATTGATCTAAGACAAAGTTTATTTGTGCAAAGGCAGCAAAGTAAAACAACATACATTACATGTATGTGTTGTTTTTTTAAATATTTATAATGACAAAATTTAAGGTTGAAAAATAGATATTTGAAAAAGTAAACCCCCTTTTATTTTCATTGGTTGTTCAGGGAAACTTTGGTTTTGTGTATACTATCAACTAGCAAATTATTTTTTCTGGCCTCAGATACATGTACATGTACCCTTTAATATTTTAATTATTGTCTTTGTGTTTGCTTTTATAGTGGACATGATGAGATAGTCACCATGTTGCTGGACAACGGAGCGGATAAAGAGATCGCTGTAAAATGGGGAATGACCCCTTTAATGGCTGCTGTCGATAGAAAATATCTTTTAACAGCCAAACTACTACTGGAAAGGTGAGAAATTCTCTCTTTTTATGCTTTATGGTTTAATCTTTTGACTTTATGATCTTGTCTATTCACTGGAAGTACTTGGTAGAAATGCCAACCTTTCCAAAATATGCATGAGGTAAAGATTAAAATGTGTTAAACGCAATAGCTGAATAAAAGTGAGAGCAAATGTGACAAAATAACCATACTCTCGGCCATATGGATTCATACATGTAAAGAAAGACTTAAATGAATATTAATAATAATAATAATACATAGCATTTAAACACGCCATCTCTCTAGTCACCTATTCAGAGGCGCGAGACAAATTATCTAATATTATTACCCGGCCGTAGCATAGCTGCCAAGTAGGCGCTTCTGCATTTAGAAGAATAAATTCCTGCCGGTACCCATTCACCTCACCTGGGTTGAGTGCAGCACAATGTGGGTAAATTTCTTGCTGAAGGAAATTAACGCCCTGGGAGAGATTCGAACCACCGACCCTCTAGTTAAGATGCGAGAGTCCGAACCATTATTATGTGAAAATTCACCCAATGAATATTTCCGGAATGGTTGGACTCTCAGTCTGATGTGGATTTCTATTTGAAAAGGCAGAAATGCAACAAAATATTTACTAAAAAGTGTAAATGCATGCCTAAATGTATGAAAGGATATGAAAGATTTCGTATATTAGTGAGAATATATGATTTTATATAATATAAAAAGTTGTTTAGGACTATATTTCACTCTTTTCCCCGAAGAGGTCTCTTCATTTTGATATAAATCCTTTTGATTAGAACTTGGTTGATTTTCATCAAGCTATTTCTTGACCTATGCATGACTTTATGCATGACTGGTGATCCATTCTTAGGTGTAAACTCAGTAGCATCATGGTTATCATTGAGTGCAGGAAAAGGTCACCTTTCGTGCATACATTCATGCTCTCCTCAACAAACAGCTGCATGAAACACAGCCCTGAATAAACACGGCCTTTGCATTTAGATGTCAAAACAAGCACCACCGATTATTCCATTTTCTTTCAGGGGGGCTAACATCAATGCCCAGAGCCAGAGTGGGGACACTGCGCTACACCTTGCTGCCTACCGTGGCTCTAGCTCCCTCTGCAAGCTACTGATCCACTACGGAGCCAGCAAAAGTTTCTTGAATAACACCGGCAAGACACCTCAGCAAGGCGCAGAGGGTGCGGGGCACATGAATCTTGTAAAACTCCTGTCACCAGAGACTAACCATAAAGGTAAGCAGGGAATAACTCCTGTCAATGGAGACTACACATGCGGGACAGGAAATAATTTTGTTTGATTAGCGATTTTAAACAAAGAGGAAACATTTTCAACACTTTACTGTACACTTCTGCGTGAAAAAAAATTGCTAAACAAAACAGCTTTTGTGTAGTAATCATCCTAAAAATGAACAGCAAATTGTGATGTGATACCAGGAAAACTATTGCCTGCCTGTGTTGGAACATCTTGGAATGAAACAATTTCAACACTTTACTGTACACTTCTGCGTGACCAAAATTGCTATAAAACGAAACATATTTTGTGTAGCAATCATGCTTAAAATGAAAAGCAAATTACGATACCAGGAACACCAGGAAAACTATTACCTGCCTGGGTTACTGGACCAATTGATACGATTCTGTTATTTCTCATCTATGTCACCAAGTGGTTCGTCGCGAAATTCTATCAAATCCCCTCCATGAAATCCTACTTATGCCTCTTTACAGTTTATTTTATTTGATTTTTATTGATATTTATTGAATGTATTCTAATATCTAAAGTAGATATGAACCTATTACATGTGTATCCCATTGAATCAACCAATAAAATGCTTAAAAAAACAACTTAAACCTGGTGCAAAAGGAGGGGTTGCGCTAAATTTGACCCTAAATGTGTTTGATTCAATCCGCACACAAAAATGGTCCATTTAATGCCCCCTTGTCTGGCAATTACTCACAAATTTAACCTTATCCATGGTTATTGGTGGGTTATCACTGGTATAAAATGAAATGACCTTTGAAAATTCTAACAATTGTGCTTCAAATTTTTATATTGAATTGAATTGAATTTATTTCCTTTTTCATATACCCAATCAATACAAAATAACATGACAACTGAAAAAAATTAAAGGAGGCGAGTACCCTGGAAGCATAGCTTGTGTTGGGATCGCCTTAATAACAAACAAAGTGAAGCAAAATTATCTTTTTAAAGAAGAGTACAGAACATAAATTAGTATATAGTATAAATTAGTATATATTTTCTTCTGCAATAGCTAGATGTAACAGCTAGATTATTAGATCTATGTAAATGCCATCCAGAGGGGCTATTATTTGTGCCAGTGTATTGATCTTTTCTATTCTTAAGATAATTATGTTGCATTATTTTGTAAGGTAGGAGATTTAATTGAACAGGCCACCAGCTAATGGATTCCAAACAAAAGAAAATGTACTTAAGAGTTTTTTTTGTATACTACCTAAACATAATAGTAACACCCGTAGAGACCCATAGTTACGCAAATTTTCAAATTAAATTTACAAGAGGTTGAATGAAAAAAAGTATTACATTTTGCTGAGTCACTTTTGAAATCAGGCCTACTGTATGTGATCTTCACAGTGGTTTTATTCTTGCTTATTTTGATTTCATAAATTTTCTAAATTTTACATTATTTGAATGTCCATTGACTTGCATTCAAAGATCATTCAAAAGCATGAAGATGAAATTTAAGTATGGTAACATATTGGCATGAACAGAATAAGTGGAGTATCTAGATGTTTTTTCGTAGTTGGTTGAGAGAGGGCGCTATGCTTGTTTGATTGACAGTGCATTTGTACAAAAGGACAAATCTTGTTTATGGTTATGAGTAGTTATGGGTTATTATGCTGATCAGAACGAATGTGAGATAATAATGTATTTAATCTTTTTCTTTTCTTGACCCCCTCCCCACCAAAGAAATAAAATAAAAGGAAACAAACACATTAATACACAAAAGTTGAGTTATTGTTTTCAATTCACATAAAAGGTTAAAGAGTGTAAACAAAAAAAGCAGACTGACAGTCTCCAAAGTAATTGATTTCATAAAATATTTTCCCCAAAACTGTATTAAAAAATTATGCTCTTTGCCTCATTGAAAATGTTTATTTGACCTTTACCTTCATTCCAACTGACCCATAATCCTTTGAAAAATATTAAAAATTTCCTGGGAGTAGCCCTCCAAAGGGACTGCTAATAAAAATTGATTTCACTTGAATACGCCTAGCCACACAATAGCCAATTTTTTTTCACAATAAAGTTGTTTTGATAAAATTATTTGTTTTTTTGTGACATACACTAATAGAGATGTATTATGAGAATTTAAATTATTTTGCAATAATTAAAAAATAGTTTACTTTCACAAATAACTAATTTACATTTTTGCCAACAATAAAGCTTTTTCTCAATGTCAAACTTTGCATCTTCAGTGTAACCATTTTAATACCCATAGTCTTGTTATAATGCTTAAGAGGAACCAAGAATTGATCTGCAAGTGAAACTATTCACAAAGTAGCTTTAATGAATAAACAGAAGCCTTTTTCTGGACAATAACATTAATCCACTTTTTTTTCACATTGAAGCTGTCTGCCGCAGCTCATCTCTTCCATCTGCTCATCGCACCCAACACCCCACCCCAGATGCATGGAGGGAACCGAGGGTAGCCAGCGAGATTGACGATTCTCCGTTTGTCGACGACGATGAGGAGTGGAACAGTTTACAGAAGAAGCTTTCCAAGCCTCCGTTGCAGCATCCTATGTCTATGGCTGTCAGGTGAGTGAAATGCTGAGTGTGCTGGTGTGCGCCGGGCTAAAGTCAGAGTAATAATGCCAAGCGCCTTGAACACTCCGCAGAGTGGATACGTGCGCTATATGAATTACATCTATTATCATTCTTGTTGTTGTTGTTTATAGCCATGTCAGGACAGTTTCCATGTTTACAACCTCTCAAGGACAACTCGCACTGTTTATACATAAATATGCCAAGATCTGAAATCTCAGAAATTAACTATGAAATGAAGGTTGCCCACGTCAATGCTTGGTAGAAATAATCTGTCTGATGGAAAATGCACCAAGTTGATCCTAAAATGGGAGCTCTTAAAAGAGGAATACCACAATAGATATATGTCAAGGAGCAATTGGAAACAGATCAATAGCTTTTATGCACTATTTTTTTTTGAAATAATTTTTTGATATCTACATTAATACATTTTATTATTGTTTCTCTGATTTAAAAGAAGTATTCCAGAATTCTGACTGTGAAGTAGAAAAGTAAATAGTTTTGGATCCCAGTGTCTTGTTACCTCTTTGTTGCTGCCATCCAAGAATAAAATAATGTTCAATGAGACTCAAAACAATATCATTTTGATATTTCTCAAAGGTGATGGCATTTTGCAATTTTGGATGTGATAATTTCTTGACAGTGTAAAAATCAATATCCATGTTACTATAGTAGATTTCTGTGTGTCTGCTGCTTCAAATCCATTCAAAGATTTCCAACTGTTATTCTGTATTCCTCAGGTAAATATCACATGAAAATGTTACCCCTAACTCATGGAATGGCCCATGTGCACAACTTCGCTGTAATGAAAAGTTCTTAATACTTTCTTTATTGTACAGGAGAGACGGCGAAGTACCGAGGTATTTCTCAGCCCAAAACTTGGACAAAGTAGGACGGGCATCTCCACCGACCAACATCCAGAGTATTTCACACAAGAGAAGCCCTCATCTTCTGGAAGACACCTCGAGACCTCCAAGACGCAGTTCTGACCCTATGCAAAGAGACAATCGAGGAAAGAACCCCGCTCACTATGTACCTAGTGCACATGTCGTAGGGGACAGCAGAGAGTCACGTCGATGGAGTCCTCCAATAACACGACAGGCGGCGAGTTCTCCTCCTACAGGGCTTTATCATGGCTTTCTCCCGAAAAAAGATGGCCATTGGGAGTTGCTTGAGTCCTCTGGGAATGGCTTGACCTTTGAAACCTCGCGACAGAAGCCGAAGGTCACTCATAAGCCTCATTCTGCTCCTGGCAATCTTAAACGACATGTAGGTGCCATGTTTGACGAACCTTCTGGAAATGTAAGCAATGGGAGAGACTTGCATCATCGAATGAGTCCCGACACCCAAAGAAGGTCTCAGGAATTAGAAGACTATTACCTAGCACAGCTAGAGGCATCCAGGAGACGTAAGGATGATCATATGCAACATCAAGGAGTCACAGCTGGAAGTGCAATGGCCAACCCTGTGCAGAGTGCAGTTGGTAACAACGTAAGATGGAGTGCTGATCATCCTTACAGGGTTCGGAATGGAGAACCCCATGCTCAGGGATCCGTCATTACAAACTCTTCAGAATTTCCCGATCGAGAGCACCAAAGACTCTCACCAATTTCAGTTGCTGGTGTCGGCTATGGACAAAGGCCACATCCAGCAAAGAATGAACATACTTCAGGAAATGGAACAGTGAGTGACATTGAGGATTTGAAAGTCAGACACTTGCAATCTGTTATTGATAGACTCTTAGCGGACAAACTGTCGTTGGCGGAACAGAATCAGGCCATGGAGGAGAGACTCAAGCGGTTAGAGCGAGCGCTGGATACGCTTCTCGCTGCGGATTCAAGCTCGGAGGAATCATGGCAGGCATCCCATCAAGATTCTTCTGAAAGACATCCAGTACAGGGTCGAGAGAAACAATGCGATTCCAGTCTGGATAGAAATTCCAGACTTGAACAATTGTGTTTGAAACTCCTGGATGATAATGAAAGACTACAAGCACTTTCCACATCTCCATCTCGAACAAATAGTCACGACTTGAACACCCAAAGTAGCACAGGTCTTCAGGGACCTCAGCAAAGTGTTGCATGTCAAAACACTGCTCCTAGACCCCCAAATGAAAGTATTTATATAAGTGATAGCGGCCCTTCTGATCGATCGACTAGTTCCTCATCACTCTCACCGGCATCAGACTCATCTTCATATGATTCTGGTAGTGGCCCAGACCAACCTGGAGCATTGTCAAGAACATTATCCGACAACAAGATCACTGTTTCACCTGTTGTTCAAGACTCTAGAGCAGGGCTTATAAATAAATGCTGGCATTGTTTGAACTCGAGCTACCCACGACAAGCTTTCACCAGCGGGAGCATCGGAAACCCTTCCACCAGGGTCGGAGGCACCACCTCTGCCTCACGCAATAGAACAGAGAACGTAAAAGGCGTTCTGAAGGCCATGAATGTGATTGATTCAGACACTAGAGGGCAGCATTCAAAGTTGGGACCTATTAGTATCGATATTTTGGAGAAACTGAGCCAAAATTGTGAAACTGATGGCAGTATTGGTGCGCAGTTTAAGTGTGTGAAGAATGGACAATTTTGTCTTTTGAAGGTAAGTGTGTTTGAATTTTTCCATATAAATCAGAGCGTCAGAATTTCTTAAATTAGTAATGAGTCTGTAGTCTGGGAGACACGCCCACCCACGCTTTGTTAATAGATTATGCATGCATAATTTATTCACTCATTGCAAGGCGCGCTTGCTTTGCACACGCGCCTTGCTGGCACTCTTGTGCTGTGCAAAGTTATGGCTTCACTCGTGTTTACATGCTAGTTCATGCCTTTGTATTGTTGACCTCTTGATCGTTGTTGCACTCCACGGGAGTTTTGGCTTACATTAAATTTATTATAATGTATTAACTGTGTGTAGGCGTGTCTCCTTTTGACGTAAGTTTCTCAAAAATAAATATTAATTCCCAAATGCTGTGCAATCAGAGTTTGTGTGGCCAAGCTATACTCCACTATTTAGCAGCAAATCAAAAAAATAATCTCATTACAAAAATTAAGAAAATGCAACATTTTCTTTACAAATTAAATGAAGATTTGATCAATACCATTCTCATGAATTACATGAAATAACTTGATGCTTAAACTTGCATTCTGGCATTCTCGTTTAATTATTTCCTATTCTCTACATTCCTTCAATTCTGCTCAGGTCAACAATTTGCAATGCCCGGAGCATGATAGGAATGATATTGAGACCACCCTTCCTCTAAACCCCTACCTCCATCTACCAGTCCATCACTGGGAAACATCCCTTAACGACGAGGATGCGTTCTCCCAGCAACTCCAGATGATGCTCCAAGACGATCTTCCACCCACCAAGGAAACGGGACACATCCATTGCGGAGGACATATTGATGCTGTTTCACGAGATGCTGGACATCATCGGAGTAAAGAAACATTCCAATGCAAACTTTACCCACCGATTACTGCCACTCTGGGGGAGATGTTTGGAGGCGGGATGAGGAATGGGGAGGCGGCTCCATCTCGATGTTCTGACACCAGTATCACCCGCATCCTCCTCCAGGTGCTCCTAGCTGTTGAGCATCTCCATAAAGAGGGCGTGGCTCATGGCAAAATCCACTCTGGTTGTGTCTATGTGACAGAGGACATGAGGATTGTCTTAGGGGGCTTGGAAAAGGCCAGGTGGATGGATCGGAGGGGTAACTCGGTGCCTCTTCTGAAACCAGCCCATGAAATTTCAAAGGTAATTTAAAATCCCAAATATTAACGAATTAAAGAAATTACTTCAGGCTTACTTCAAATTATACCTTTATTTATGATGATCTTGTTATTATTAGAAGGTTTTTTTATAATATCATACATTATATGTATCAGTGTGTTGCCTTCGATTAGTTGAGCCCTCGCCTCATGACCAGTAGGCGTTCAATTCCCTGCCATGTCCCAGAGATGTTGCTGCAATCTTTTGATATTCAACTTTTAAAGGGACAGAGCAATGTCAATGCGCCCATGATCTAATTTGGAAAAAAATGATTTCAATTTTGATGTATGAAAAGCATTCTAGCTTGGCATTTTCATTAGCATTGGCAGCAGAACGCCTTCATCAAATAAATCTTTAGGATGGCAGGCTATTGCAACAAGAGATTGCCACCCCAAATCTACATGATTGTCTGATAATTTACCCTTTAATAGTTTCAACAATCTGAACATTATGAATGCTGTCTTTTGAAATTTAATCCTGATTATATAATCCATCAAAGTAATCAGAATTTAGAGAGTTTGAATAAAACCTTTATGAAAGTTGGTCTCAATAAATGATACTATACAAAATATACCTCATGAAGTACATTTCAACAAGTCATTGAAATATATTGATTCCATCTTTATTGAATATACACCTCCTGTAATACTGGACAGATATTCCCTGAAAGTGTTGATTTATTTTCATCAGAGTGTATGCATGTTAGAAAACCAGATGGAATACGTTCATAATGATATGAATTTCACACCCATGGTATAGAATGTCGGCTAGTACACTTATACTCTTGTGCATGAAAAGTTAGCCATCAGGAGGACTTAACTCACATTTTAGCCAATTTGAGATTTTGTTGCCAATTTGTCTTGGTTATTGAAATTTAATTGATATGTGCATGCAAAATCATATTAAATTTAATTCATTTATACTACTATATTTTCCTTTCCCCATATCTTTATTTCTTGATATATTTCTTAATTTGTCTATTTATCTCTTTAATTATCAAAGCTTGTCAGCTGTCTAATTTTTGTTTTCACAAACAGAATTTCTTCGAAAGAAGTGTAAATGTAAATGCATATGAAAAAAAGGGTCATAATATGATTTCAACCCCTAAAAATATTTCAGGTACCAGCTCGGGCTTTAATAGATATGATACCCTTTCATATTTAGCAATGAATTAAGGGATAAAATGGAAGGAAATTTTTTTTCAAAATCACCATGACTAAGAGTAAACTGGATGTAAATTCAGTCAAATGATAATTTTAGAAAAGCATGTATAGTCAAACCTGTCTATAATGGCCACTGTCTATAGTGACCACCTGTCTATAGTGGCCACTTAAATTGATTCCCTTCAGGTGAAAATGCATGTTATAGAACCTGTCCATAGAGGCCACCTGTCTACAGTGGCCATTTTTTTCTGTTTCCCTTGGGATGGCCACTGTAGACAGGTTTGACTGTAATTGTATCTGAGTGTTTTGCTATTCACAGCAACAAGTAACATTTTTTTCCTGAAAATCACAGTGTTTTGAGTTAAGACCTTATGTTTATCACCCCTTGATAAGATGACTATGTGAGCGTGCAAAGTTCTTTTGTGAAGCCTTGCTGATTTGGAAAGCAGCAGGTGGAAAAACACCAAGTGAAATTAATTTTTCATTCAAGAATCCTTGTCATTTAGAATGGAGAGATAATTATGCCGGGGTGTGGATAGTGATTTCTGATTTTTTTAAAGGGGAATTACACCCAGACAATAATATACGGTCAGTAAATGAAGAAAAATCAGATGAACAAACTGTGAAAATTTTAGCAAAATCGGATAATATGTTCAAAAGTTATTCATTTTCAAAGTTATTATTTCCACCTATGCTGAGTATCCTTGAATTGGCATGCGTATAGCTACAGGTAATTAGCATAATCTGTGATGTCATACATGGAGAACTCCTCATTCACTTTGTATATATTGAAAATGGATCAATATCATATTTCAAATGAAGAATCAACACCGTTCTATCTGGAATGCTTGCAGAATTGATGTGGCTATAGTATATTTCACCTAAGAAACAAAATTTTGTCTACTTTCCTGGAAAAAGAGGAAAATGTGAAATTTTGTGTAAAAAGCAAATGGAGAGTTCTCCATGTTGGCAGCCATTTTGTGCTTGTACGTTTGCCAATTTAAGGAGCCCATGAGGGGTGCAAATCAAAACTTTGAAAATTCATAACTTTTGAATGGATTGTCCGATTTTGCTCAAATTTTCACAGTTTGTTCATCTTATTTTTCGTCATTTAATGATAGCAATTTAATGTCTGAGTGTAGTTCCCATTAAAGCTTGGATCCTAAAGTGTGTCTCAAACAGTGCTTTTCGTATTTTCTCATCTACAGGGATTTTTTTGTCTGTGCATTAGATTATGATGAGTAATTCAACTCACTTTATGCAAAGCAGTGCTATGCTGTAAATGTATATTGAACTTGTGTGAATTCAATTTTCGAATGATATTTTTTTTAACTTTGTTATTTGGACTTTTTAGTGTAAGATTAGTAACCATTCACTACCAAATTTTTATATTCCTCTAGACATTGTACACATCTGGTTCCAGTAACCTTTTGGTTAACTCCAGTATAAATGATGAACATTCTTCATTCTTAAGACACTCTTCTTTCTATTTTTTCTTGAATGTAGGTCACTGGGGGTCAAAGTTCAGATGTCACTGGAGACACCTTTACCATAGCCTCAATGCTCTGTAAGCTCCTGAATTCACACATAGACTCTTCAATCGCCCCTCATGAAAACCAACAGGTGTCGAGCCCTCCAGACTGGTTACCAGTTAATCTACGAAGCTTGCTTAGGGAGATGTTAAGTAGTGATCCAGAAAACAGGCCATCACTCAAGTCTGCAATATTAAGGTGACTATTCTGCATGAAGATGATGATTTTAATAATAATAAAAATGTTTTCTTGTGTAGCTCTGGAGCTCACATACATGATTATACATGTAATAGCCAAGTTGGCTTTTATCATCCTTAAAAGAAGTGATCAATTTTTTCCTACAAAATGACTGATCATTTGTGATTGCATTATATTACATAATTTCTTATTCATAAATAGGGAGTTCTTTAATAGTTTCTTTGAATGATAATCCATTCATTGTAAAAAATGATAATTCCATTCAAATCATGGCGTCAAAATGAATATATTTAGAAAAGTCATTAAATTTTGTTGAATCCAAGTTGTGACAAATGTATATCCTTTACATTGTGGCAACAAATGCAATACATTTTTTTTGTGGTTATATTGAAACTGTTTCAGAGAGCCACTGTCCTCAATTATAATTTTCAATGTTTAAAATCAAGATCTAATACACATCATGCCACAAACGATTCATTTCTAACATCAATGTTCATACTGTATCAATAATTGTTAAAGGTACACACTTTAATAAACAAAATTATTGTTTTATATTATTTATTTCAGAGTTGCATCCATGTTGTACGGCCCCTTGTTTGATGAGGTAAATAGTGTGGCCGACTGTGAGGAGTGGCTTGTAACCCAAGCTTTACGTCTAATCGTCACAGCCCCAAATGAAAGCTTATCGTAAGTTAGATACAATATGGAGCTTTCAATATCATTCGTCACATTCACAGTCACAATCAACCGGAAGTAATTGTAAAAAATATGAACACGTGATCTGCTCTTATTCGTTCACCCCAAAAATCAGTTTTGATTTATGTTGATTTGTGTCATATGATGTGCACAAGGCACGCACTTGTCTATGAGCTTGTCACAGATAAATCATAGCTGTGACGCAACAATGTGCAGGTGCTCGTAAAATGTGACGTGTACTTCTTGTCGACTTTGGCTGTGATTTTGACGAATGAAGTCGAAACCTCCATAATAACTAGTAGTGGTGGATGAAATCTGGGCTAAATATACATTTTCTCCCATTCAATGAGATCCTGTGCAAATAAGTTCAGTATTAGTGAACCAGTTTCTCCCAAATCCTTACTCAAAGATTATAAGCATGGGAGAATGAACTGATTAGATTTTGGGTTCAGTGGGTCAAATGTCAAAGGTTACATGGCAAAACAAACTTATACAAAATCACTTGATAAAGCTCATTATTGCTATAACTTCAGAAAAATTGAACCAATTTCTTTCAAACTTAGCTGTGCGTAAGAACTGATGAGATTTTGGGTTCACAGGGTCAAAGGTTGCAGTGCCCAAAATTTGTAAAATGTTTTTGATTTCTGATGGCATGGTACAAGCCGTACATATCTTTCTGATTGCATGATGGCGGGGGCATAAATTTCGACCGTGCGCGGTCGAGGATTCATCTAGGTAGTCCATGTTTTAAACCTGGTACAAAACCTTGCCATGAGAAAACGAATGTGGTCAATTGAACATGCCTATTCTGTAATTAATCAAATGCATTTACACTTAAATTTAATCCACCACTTGATTAAACCTGGCAACAAAATAAACTACCCACATGAATTTGGGCCAAAGTGACTGCCACTGAAATTATTTATCATTTTTTTCTTCCTTGTCATTCATTCCCGACAGATTTCAAGAAGAGGATCCCAATTGCACTGAACTTATCTCTCATCTAGATTGGAGATTGAGTAAAGACTTCGTTCTGCGCGCTATGCCAGAAGACTTCTGGCAACTCTTCCAGGGAAACAGAACGGTGTGATGGAATGGGTCCTCTTCAAGATCAAACCATCCTTTTCAACTTCATGAGAAAAAAAAATTAAAAATGCAAAGATATTTATGCAAATTTGGGATGTAAATTGTTGGTGTTCTGTGGTATACACATAAATTGAACATGAGCTTTTAAAAGGCAACGGCTAACATTTTGGAGGATCGAAATGATGTTTACCTGTTCAGATGGTGCAATGTTCATTATTCTAAAGCTTTAGCCAAAATAGCAATTACCTTAAGTTTTTAAATCCATAAGTCCTGTATATTTTAAGATACAAGCGTTTTAACACTTATAAATTTATCAGTGATCGGGTTGTGGTTTGAGTCTCTATCCCAATGCACCATGCACAGATAAACCTCTGCAGGGAGCTTTGGCGAGTAGAGCATGACCAATCTAAAGGCTCAAATCCACATGCTTTCTGAGTACTGATCTATTTTAACTATTTTGGATTATAAATTATGTTTATTCTATTCTCTCATACTTTCAGCGATTCATAGTTTTAAAGATAACAAAAAGGTTGCCAACATTTAAACTGGTTTTACAATGATTTTTGCATTTTTAAAGAATGCCTTTAAAAAGTGTTTTGTGGTGAAAAACATGTGGTTTTACAGTATAGATATGGGTATTAACCTATTCATTGTGTGATGTACTGCAAAGATATCAATATTTGTGAAAGAATAAGTATAGATAAATAGATAAATGTAGGTATTTCTTATAGACATTTCTTAAAGGGTACATTGAAATAATTGTAGTAAAAATGCACAAGTTTGCTTGTGGGCCTTGTGTTTCTCACCTAAGTTTTTGTGTTAAGAATCCAAATACATTTGCAATTTTGCAGTGATTTGTTTTTTTACATTATGAGACCTCAGAATTTTTTCTTATGTGCAACCTCACCCTTCTAAGTTCTTTTGAAATTAATATCTGATTGTAATTCCACAAATCATTGTGTAATGAAGAAATTTATCTATAATTTGTGTCTGATTTTTTCATAATATGTTAATGTATTCAAGAGATTGGCTATGAAATGCAAGATTGAATGTTTGTAAATTGAGTAGGAGAGAAATAATTGTATGGTTCATTTTATAATGCATCTGACTGGGACTTATGATGTACTTTTGAAGAATAATTGCTGAATCTAAAAAGTTATATCATTCTGGTAATAGCTATATAACTTTCGATTCCTCTTTGAATGCTGGATATTATGTAGAATGGTTTAACAAAGCTGCCAACATTCTGTGATACAGTCAAACCTGTCTATAGTGGGGAACCAAAAGAAAACAGAAAAAGTAGCTTCTGTAGACAGGAAACCACTGTAGACATGTTTGGTAACAGTCATTTTCATTATGAGGGAACCGATCTGGTGGCCACTGTTGACAGGTGGTTACTATGAACAGGTGGCCACTTAGGGGGTGTTGCTCAAAAGTTGCAATTGATCGCAAGTTGCAGATGATCGGAACGCGCCAATCAAAATCATTGTTTCATGCGCGTTGTGTTAAATGCGCATACCGTGCACGAATGAAAATGCGCGTTACAATTGGCAAAGTTGCAGTTGATTTGCAGTTGATTTTGAGCAACACCCCATTAGACAGTTTTGACTTTATTAATATGATATAATATAAATATTTTCATAATATTATGTATTGTTTTCCTCTGAGAAGAATGATGTTATTTCAAATGTCTTTTTTGTTGACTTTCATGAAGTATCTTGAAGAATGACTTTAAGAACGACTGGTATCAATTCTTGTGCTAATTACTCGTAAAACTATCAGCCATTAAGCACAAGAACTGATACCAGTTGTTCTTAAAGTCATTTTTTTTAACTTGGTGAAAAACTGTCCAGAAGGTTGATGGGTGAAAATATGACATAAGTGGTTTTGAGTTTTATGTTTTAGTTTGCCTTTGTTTGGACATGCTTTTTAAGTAACATGTGCCCAATCAATGAAGAGTTGTTCTCAAACTCTCAGCTTCTTTATGAACAAAAATAACACAAATCCACATTGTGCTTAATCGTTTGAAAATGGAGTTGCAATCAGTTTCAAGTTTTTTATTAATTCATATGTTCAGGAGAGACAAAGTCATATATTTTCATCAATAATTTGACATCATTTTTATGCTTTTCAGCAAGTTAATGATATAACAACGCCAGACAAAGAGGAAAATAAAGTAACTTTTGAATTCTGCAAAGAATTGGTATATAAATTCTCCAGCTGGTGTCAAATTCTGGCATTTTATAAGCTCCAATTTTTGGGGGGCATCATGCAAAGGCTAATGGATGAAGGCAAATAAATGAGATTCTTTCAAAACCCTTTTCAAACAGAAGATTGTTGAATATATCACAAGAAAAAAAAAGAGTTGTATGTATGAGTATTTCTGTTATTAAACCTTCCAGGATGAAAGAACATTCTGATTTATGTTCCTCTCCACCCAGTTCTATGGTTCTGGTATAGATTTTTATTCCGGGTGCTGAAAATTTACTGAGAACATCAGTGCGAGAGGAAACAATCGAGGCAAAAAAAAACACTCTTTACTGTGATTATGTAATTATTTATTTCACAAACTTTTTAAAATGAAAATAGACATAAAAATTGTCCAGTATCCTTAGATTAGCAACATTAAAGACACTTGCAAATCATTATATTCCCCATAAATCAACACTTTATATTTTTAAAACAGATATATATATTGGAAATTTAAAGTAAATTTATTAAGGTAGAATTGTATCCAGTGAGAATTATTTTAGAAAATTTATAAACAAATTATGTAATCACTGATATGAGGAATAAATTATGGATAAATAATTTTCCAAATTATTCCTGCCGGAAATAGGTAAATAGACATGGAAAACTTTTTAATGATCAATATTGTGCACACAGGTATAACTAGATGGACCAAATGATACCTCTTTCTCTGTAAAAAAATTGCTATTTTTGAGCATTGATCCATTTTATGCTGTACAATGTAGTATTTATTGAAGATTTTAGAAATCCTCTCTTCCAAAGTTACATGGATGTAGTCATAAATTTCACCGACAGTTTTTATAGCTTTCACCTTTTTAATCAAATACAGAGTATTACAATGTGTGAAAGTTTGCAATAAGTAATCGTCATCGTTATTATTCAATGTCCAATTATAGTCAATAGAGTTCTTATACACACGAATACCATAAAAAAGCACAATAGATTATTATGTACGAGGTAATGTATACTTTATTATTTCAAAGATATGTTAACATAATAATAATAATAATAATAATAACATTTATAACATTTATATTGTGATTTTTACTGGTGTTTCTAAGCGCCTTGTTATTGGTAAACTAAATCATTAACTAATTAAATGAAATTAAATCAAATAAAAAAAGAAAGAAGAAAAAAAGAAATTGAATTAACGGAAATCATACATTATGGTTTGTTCTTGGTTAAAAGTACTCTGTTGTAATAGATGCAAATTAATCAGATTTTCATTGAATCAAGACCCAGACTATTTTATCGGTTTATAGGAAATATTTTCAAGTATAAGTTTTAAAATGATGTATTTAACATGGAATGTCAAAAAGAAAGGTTCAACACTTTATAATGTGTGCAATCATGTTTACTACCATTTTACTCTTATGTTTATGTTTTCTTGATTTATCTTTGTTTATTCTTGTATTCTTTTGCAATTTGGTTAGAAGAATTGAGTAATAAAGTTGTTCCAAATGTTTTTCAAAATGAAGAACATATCACGTGTTTGCAGAAAGAAGGGTTACAACTGAATTTGGCCTTTCAGAAATAATCCTCGTAAAAGAATTTCATGTGTAAAGACATAAATATTGATATCCATTTGGTTTTAACAATTGAGTTCTAAAGTTGTTCTAGGTGTTTTTCAAAATGAAGAATATAGTGTCTGTTTGCATCCAGGTAGGCATTAACTCATTTTGTCCATTCGGAAATGATCCTGTTGAATTTGATGTGTAAAGACACAAGTATTAATGTCCTTTGGTTGTAAGAATACATAGTTAGTCCCATATAATTATTCATATAATCCTGTTACGTAGTGTGTATCATTAAAAAGAGAGGAATGAGAAAAACAAGCTAATTACAATAACTTGATGCCTTCCTCCCCCCCCCCCAAAAAAAAATGAATTGTGTAAATGCCTTTTGGTTCCAAACAGATGGCAATACCCCTTGTACCATAACCATTTTTGCACACTGATGACAACATTTGAAGTTACATGTGAATGTATATTTGCATCAGTTCAGAAATTAAGAGCCATATTTCCGATTTTATGTCATGTTTCCTGTGAGAATGCACTTTATGTTGAAATTCAATCTTGAAAGACCCTTTCTGATTGGCTCAGAGAGAGTTTTTTAAACAAACATGCCTGTAACAGTGATCATGATTGGCTGGTTTGGCTATTGCAGAGGTGCCGAGTGTTGTGTATTTTCCATATAATATTTCAGTCTTGTGTCTTTAATGAAATTGCAGAAATAGGTGAAATCTTATTTGATATACCAAAGGAAAAAAATATCTGATTTTTGGTTCAGTCCTTTTATTGATTTTCATGTGTTATTTTTGTTATTATTATCTGTTATTATCTAATAGATATATTAATTCAGTTACATATATTCATGTAAGCATTTTTCTTGTTTACGCTCTGTAAAATATTGAGTGGAAATGTTCACTCAAGACTGATTTTTTTTTAATATGCATTTTGAGTGAAAAAAAAATCAAATTTCTCTCAAATACAATTCTTAAAAAAGTTCATTCCAGAGTGACAATTTTCACTTTCTATCCTTTTAGAGAGTAATTTATTACCCTGGTCAATGAAATAGGATAAAAACACACTTATCCCATTGACTATCGAATTCCATATTTCCCATTGACTATGTGCAGAGATCTCCCAGATTTAGCAGCCAATGAGTTAGATACACAACAATTGGCTTTTCACTCTGCGCCATATTACGATGATTAATAATTCTTTACAAGGCTATTTTACTCATCATTGGTATTGTGACATTCAGTTTCTTTATTCATGACAAGGTGTTAAATACTATTTATTTCAGCAAGTTAGAATTAATAAAAAATATATACATATATTATGCCATTTCTTATTGTATATACAATTACAGGGGCCTGTAACACGAAGAGGTACGGTTAATTTGCAATTAATCGTAACACTTTGTTACAAACTTTGCCATATACTAAGATTAATGTTTATCGTAAGTTTAATTGCATCTTTTATGTTACAGACCCCAGAGCTGGCAACTGTAACAAAATCCTTGCCTTTTTTCTGGTCTTTATTTCACTTCAATAGGCGCTACTGTAAACTAGATTAATATTATTGTACATACTGCTTAGCAAGTGATAAAAGACAAAAAATTGAGGATTTTGTAATAGTTGCCAACTATAGCAATAACACGATATAAACTAATTCCGAAAAATTAAGCAGACCGCAAAGAAAAGATCCGTACACCGTGTATTCAATTGTGTGGAAGCAACAATGACAAACCAGTTCCGATTTCAATAGCATTACAAAGGAGCATAGAATTTGCGTACGATTTGACTTTTCGAAAATAGTTTATATCGTGTTCAATATACTTGTTAGACAAGTGGAAAGCAGAGCTATTGAAGTATCAGATTATGCTATATTGTACTCAGATGATAAACCTATACATTGCAATGGAAAAAATAAAGCCAAAGAGAACGGATATTTCAGTTTTGCTAATTGTCCTTTTGCATTAATATTCCAGTACTGTGAAAACTTAGAAATTTTGCTAGAAAGTTGCAATAGATTGCAAATAAATTGTGAATCAGTTGCCGATTGAAACGCTTTCTACAAGATGCCCATGAAACAATGATTTTGTTTGGCACGTGTTGATCAACTGTAACTTGAAATTGATTGCAACTTTCAAGCAATGCCCCAATAAAGCATTACTTTTCTTATTGCACTTAATTAGGAGTACTTATTCAGAATACAATTATGCCATTATATATCCACCTTACTGTGAGCAGAAGGGACAAAGGAATATAACAAAGTAAATTTCATTCAAGCCTTCACAATAACTTCATGGTCGCAAAAGAAAATAGCTTTCCTGGTTATTTATTGAACAGGTGCAACACCTGTTCGACGCATCTCCACAGAATAAGCAGGAAGGACATTTGTTTTGTACATATCTAGCTATTGTGAATCCTTCAGTGGCAGTTGCTTAATTTGTCCAAATCCTTTGTCCCTTCTATTCTGAGTGACTGTCCCCTCTGCTGCATCAAGACAGAGAACACAAGAAAAATTCACCTCCTTGACAAAGCCTCACTAAATTACCTTTTTTGCATTACACCGGCCTCTTTGATTAAACCATGGATACATATTAAACAAAATTGATTACACCATACAAATTTTAGAACACTTAAAAATCAGTTCCACAAAAATATGGTCTAATGACTATTGAAAATTGTGTAAGGGGACAGGTGCAAAGTGTTTCATTATGCTTCTTTTCTCTGAACCTTTCACTACCATATATTTATTTTGGTACCCATTATCAATCATAAAAGGGACAAAATTACACAAGGATTACACCTCTTAAAAAAAAAAGATGCATATTTTGAAAATTTGATAAATCAGTTTAGAACCTTTAACAGTGTTTAAGCGAACCTTTGAAAGTTTTTAGTGCAGTCCCTATATAAGTATTGGTATATCCTGGGAGGGGGGTGCTATATGGGCACCAACTCACCGGACAGCTGACCAGAAGGGGGTGTAGAAATTTGCTAACCTCCAAAGGGCGAAAATTGGCTGAAGACTTTTTTGCTTGCTGGTCAGTTAATTTGGGAGCACATTTTTACTTACAGAGTGGGGCTAACATTTGATGAAGACAATTTTTGTGTTCTCAGGGGTAAAGCGGGCGGGATGCAACAAATTAATGAAGCCCCCCCCCCCCCCCCCCCCCGTATGTAAATCATGAAGACGTATATGATTGATGAGCTCTGCCAGATATCCACTCCCAATACTAAAATAATCAGAATGAATTATAACTAATAAATTGTATCGCATTATCTAATGGTACAACTAGAAAAAGTCACTTGTCGATTTTTGTTGACCACTGAAATCAACAAAATGGTGCTGTTTTCGTTCATAAAATTATAATAGAATTAATGTGCTTACATAGTACAGTAATATAGCATTCTAGGTAACAAAACTTGATTTTTAAACAAACTCTGTTCATTATTTATCATCTGAAATTAATCATCACTTCGTCTCCACTACATGTCACTGTTTTATTAAACCTGGTGAAAATTACCAATTTTTAAGTTTATATTAGAGGATGGAAAATTGGATGATTGAATAAAATTTCATTTCAATAACGAGGTGTATATAGCTGATCAATTTGACTTTATCATTAAAGTTATCATTTTTACGCGCGTAAAAACATAAAATCTATCTATTCATCACCTATAAATTAAGAAAAATCTTTTCGGGAACCGTTAAAAAAACTTTGGAAGTGTGTAAAATGATTCATGCGCATATCCTTTAAAGTCGTGACTTTTTTTTTCTTTCTTCCTCTTCTTTCTGTGGGAGGGGGGGGGGGGGATTAATGAAAAATCTTAATTATCAAATACCATTGTCGACCCACCTTCAAACATTTGTATTGGCCTATGGTCCATTATAGTTTTTTTTTAACATGGTAAAGTCTTTGACAATAGCATTACGTGTGGATAGCAAATATATATATTGATTGTTTAGTGTAAAAAGGTTATTCATTTCATTTGGTGCACAATTTACTCTGTCGCCTCGCTCCAGGTGTTTTCTGAGGTTCGCTGTCCTTGAGTGAAGATTTTGGATGACAGTGTGATCACGGAATGACGCGAGCCGAACGAACAAAACAGTATGTAGCGGCCAACCAAGGGCTGGCCTAAATCTCACGTTTTGCACGTAAAGCTCGTGCCAATCAGTGTCACGTGGTTGTGAAGAATTGTCCAATGAGGAAGGCGCATTGTGCGCTGTATGTAATAGACCGCAGAGCATGTAGTTGCGTGGCGCCAGAGTGCCGCGGTCGGGTAGGATGAAATTGAACATAGTCACGTGATCAAAAGAATGAGCCAATGATCGCGATTCCTTTGTTGGCTAAGTGAAGAAACTTATACATTGGGAGCGAAGATTTATAATTTTTGCTGGTTGCCTATTTATTTAGTTGCGTCATGGTTCGTCATTTTCCTATTCAATACTGTACCGCAGAAGATATGAAGTTGAAGTTCAAATGTTGTTTTGTGTCTATAATCTTTCTTTGCGTCAGATTTGTTTTTGTTTTTTCATATTGCAGACTTCAATGTAAATTCCTTGTCGGCTAAAGTGTTTTCATGTTGGTAGTTGACTCCAGTTAAGACTGGAATAGATGCATTAATGTTGACGTTAATAATATTATTAATATTTTTTTTTAGGGGGGGGGGGGGGGGATTTTCCCCCAGACTAACCCGATAATAGTTCTTCTTCTTCTTCTGTGCATCGTATACACTCAATCGTAGCTGCGTGTTTGTTCTTTTTAACATAAAACAGAACAAATCAGGAGTCCTTCACTTTTCCATCCTTCCTCCCCTGGCGCTGCGAGTAATTCTAGGCCCTCATCTATGAACGGCGATGACTCGGCGTTGCATTCTTCTCAAACCACCTGCGGGAGGAAAGAGAAGACAAAAGACGCATCATCATCTGCATGAATAAATCAGTAAGGTGCAATATATTTATACAACCGTTATTATGGTGGAAGACCTCCCGCTATTCATTAAGATCGACTCACACATTTGTGTTTTTAGCCTGCGTCGGCCAAGCGTTTTTTTTATTAAAGACGCTCTCCGAACGCATAGTATACGCTGGTCAGACGGTCGGGGCTGACATTCGGCTGGCACCAAAGGAGCATACCCTGAACGTCAGTACACCATGTGGTCTGCGTCTTTTAATTGTCAAAAACGATCGGCCGACGCATGCTAAAATGCAAAGGTGTGAGTTGCCCTTTAGCGAAGGCGATGGTGATGATGTGATAAGGATTAGAGCCCTCTGAATTAAATTAAATTTCGAGATTCAATCAATGTTGTTCAGAGTCTGGGTAGAGCTTTTCACCTGTTGCAAATTTGGTATTATTAGAAAGAAAAAAAAAACTATGTGGAATAACGAAGATGAGTTTTTATTCTTTTCAAACCCATTTTTAATACTATGTCACTTTGATGCAACACAATATGATTTTTTTTGCATACAAATATATTCTAAACTAAAAAAGAAACTCTTTTTAAACCAGTGCCCTTGTCATTCTCATTTATTACTGTTATTTTTTCTAAACTTTTGATGCAAAGGGTGGATTTGGATTTGACCACACTCTATTGTTGCGTAGTCTAAAATTTACGATCAATTTTAGCTACATTCTGGTAGACATCAGGCATTTGAAAAATGAAGAACGTTAATTTTCGTATTGAATACTGGTATAGCCGATGTCACATGCTTGTATGAGTACCATACGGTAATCGTTTTCTTGATAACCGACATGTATCTAAGCATCACTAAAGATGTATAATCTTTGTTGTTGTACATTATTAATTTGAATTTATTGTATTTATTTCGTATTCTAATCATCAGGATAATCATCATTTTTTAATAATGATATAACTTTTAATCTAAGTATATTTCGAAATATCGGAGTTCTTATCGGGTAACATAGCACTCGGTAATCTTACATGAATTATAACTTGATATGATTGGTTTGATTGAGTGTAAAAGTTTGCGATGAGAAGAGTAAAATTTCTTTTTCTTGATTCTGTATTTCCTTCATTCCATAAAATGGAAATAATACACATCAGTAATTGTAAAGTCTTGCAAAATGTAATAAAATCACTGTTGGTGTTGATTTAGAATGTTGATGAAGAACTTCGATTAAGATTTACTAGTTTGAAAGGTCTGTTAACCGATTTAATCTCCGAATTGAGCTGCATGATTTTGTCTACTAAGAACTTTGGCAATTTCGTTTACCAGTGTAATAATAAAATTATTTTGATTCATTTAAAGAAAATCTTGCATTTATCTATGTACCAGAAAACCATTGATTCTATTTTTATTCATGTATTTCTCAGGCGACTCCAAAAAATGTTTAAGGTACCCTTTTTTCACTTTGATTTACACAGTCATGACAGTGACCCTTTCAAAAATTATTTGAAAGAGGAATTCAAGTGCAGACAAATCACGAGGAATGTATTTTTAAAGACACTTTATAAAAGAATACGAATTTATAATATATAATAGTCTAAATAATTAACCACAATTATATGTGAACGAAACGGACTTAGAGAATAGATAATTTTATGTTACGATGAGAATAGATATTAAACTCTTTAGATAATATAACTTTGTAACTGATATCATCATCTAGACAATCTTTGAAAAGAGGAAAGAAAACTTACCTTGAGTATGGAAAGACAACTGGGCAGTTTGATCACTTTGAAGATAAACAAAATTATCGTTTGTGTTAAATGATGTTACAAACGCGTGATTCCTTTAGGCAAAATCACAGTATCGTCAACTTTCTCGATGTTCCAATGATTTTAAAAGTCAAAGATTCGTTTCGGAAACTCCTTCAAAGGTAGCACATGAGTGAATGAGATAAGCTATCAGTTGTGCCTGCAGTTATAAAGCCCCCAAAAATGCTCTAACCCCTGGGGCAATTCCTCCTGGGTACCGCCCCTATCATCAAAAATACATCCGGTTGCTAGGTGATCTATTCACCTGCCCATATCTCTTACATTCTCATTGGTCAAAAAATAAACTGCCTGATTACAGCTCGATGTCAATTTTTTCGTTTCTTTTTACGCGCCATTTTGATTGGTTATCGCCTGTTGAATATTTGATGAATCATTCCGTTTTGGTTTTCTTGCAAAATGTAAACTAATAATGCGTGTCTATCAAAACGTGTCATGCTCTTGCTATCAAAATATATATATATATATATATACGTGGGACAGGGTTCAAGGTTAATGAGATAAAATCAGGAAATCGTCAAAAATATCATAAATGATGAGATGCTTGATATTCTCGTATCGCGCAAAGATGTAGCCGCCTGATAATTATTCGTATATGATTAATGCTGTCTTCCTATCGTATGCTTCAGATTTATTGTTCGTTGGAGATATTATGAAAGAGGAGAGAGTCGTTTAAATGAGTTTATTCTGTCACCAGTGGGTAGGGGTGGAAGGTAATAAGCAGAGGCTTCGATGGTAGGGTAACAATGGGGGAGTGTGGGGGCACATCGGGGTGCGTTTCCGCATCACCTGTCCAGTTCCACGCGCAGACGAGAGCGCCCAGGAAAAAGGCGCCAAATGAAAATGCGCTTTTATCTGCATGCAGGAAACGTCCTAACTCTCGAAAATACACACTTCGCGTTTCTCTCTCACTATCTCTCTCTCTCTCTCTCTCTCTTTCTTTCTTTCTCTTCCTCCCTCGTCTATTCTTCTTTTACCACATTTATCTTTCTTCCTGCATCTTCACATCCTAATTTGTTACACCTTTTTCTCTTCCTCTATAGCTTTTCATGCATTATTATTAACCAAACTTTCTTCTCCCTGTTTGCACCAATTTTCTATCTTCCCCCCCCCTCTCTCTCTCTCTCTCTTACTCCCCACTCTCTCCTTTCCTATTCCTCCCTCGTATATTATTCTTTTACCACATTTCTCTTTCTCTATCTCTTCTTGCATCTTCACATCTTCATTTATTACACATTTCGCTCCCTCTCTCCTACCATTTTTCTCTTCCTTTAGCTTTCATGCATGTTTATTAACCAAAACTTTTTTTGTCCTGTTTTTCAACCAATTCTCTCCCTCTCCCTCTCTCTCTCTCTCTCTCTCTCTCTCTCTCTCTCTCTTTCTTGCATTTTTTTTCATATATCAGCTTTTTCTCTCCCCCTCTCTTTCCACTTCTCTTTTTCCACTGACTGTCTTTGTATTATATTCACCACGTTCTCTTAATATCTGCTTTATACCACTTCCCTCTTTCTCGATATCTTTCTTCACATATTTTATCTACCGCTTCTCTCTTTCTCTATCTCTTACTCCTCTATCTTTCTCCCTCTCTTCTGCCACTTATCTCTTTCTCTATATCTCCTTTTATTTATTTTTTATCTTCCACCCCTTTCTTTAGATTTGTTTTCTATACCACTTCTCTCTTTCTCTATGCCCCCTGACTGTTATCTATGCAATCCTTTCTCTTCCTCTCTATTTAACCACTTATCTCTTTCCGTATTTCTTCTTGTATCTATACCCCATCTCTCTCTCTCTCTCTCTCTCTCTCTCTCTCTCTCTCTCGCTATCTCTTACTCCTCTCTCTTTTCCCTCTCTTTCCCCAAATCTCCTTTTATTCTTTTTTTTTTATCTCCTACCCCTTTCTTTAGATTTGTTTTCTATACCACTTCTCTCTTTCTCTATCTCTTACTCATCTCTCTTTCCCTCTCTTGCTCCATATCTCCTTTTATTTTTTTGTTAAATCTCCTACCCCTTTCTTTAGATTTGTTTTCTGTACCACTTCTCTCTTTCTCTAAGTCCCCCTGACTGTTATCTATATGTAATCCTTTTTCCTTCCTCTCTATTTTACCACTTCTCTCTTTCTGTATCTCTTCTTGTATCTATATATACCCCCTCTCTCTGTATCTCTTCTTGTATCTATACCCCCTCTCTCTGAATCTCTTCTTGTATCTATACCCCCTCTCTCTCTTTCTTTCTATTTCTTTCTCTCTGACTCTTTTCCTCTCTGCATCTTTGCATAATGTCTCTCTCTATCTTTCTCTCTCTATCTCTCTCTCTCTCTCTCTCTCTCTCTTTCTATCTATCTCTTTCTCTCTCCCTCATTCCCTCTCTGTATCTTTACATAATCTCTCTCTCTCTCTTTCACTATATCTTTCTCTCTCTCTTCTGCTTTATGCCATGTTACCCACCGCCAGGTTGCCAATGAACTATGATTTAACGGCATTGCCAAACGATGGAATGCACCTGTTGAGTGTTATAAAAACGAAGAATTCATCTCATTTTCGAGGTCATGCAAAGATGATAAAAATATGTGTATAATATGTGATATTCTAAAGATAATGAATTGTTGTAATTGTTTATAAATCTAAAAATTTGAAATAATCATAATGAATGGACAAAAATATGACAGATAATTGCGTTTTCTGCTTTGTTAATGCAGTTACCATGAAATACGGTATACATATAAATTATGATGTAGAGAAGACAAAAAAGAGCAGATTAGAGGTCTTCAATAGCGAGAAAAAAATAATGATCAAATATCTTCGATATAAGCAAAAAAAAGTGGGCCTCATTTTCGCCACTTTCTTTTTTAATTCTAATTTTTCTTTATGTGTTTCAGGCATCTTCTGACAAGCAAAAAAACCAACAACTTGTAAACTACATTCCACCTCCGATCTTAAAAGCAAAAATATACATTTTTCGACTCTTTTTCTTTTTTTCCTACTTTTTTTTTTACATGGCACCCTCCCCTCTGCCCCTGGCTACCCTGGCTACGAGATTGATCTTTACGATTAAAGACATTGTTAAAATTGTTTTCGTTAACAAATTCTCAACCGCCACATTCTAAATGCTTCCCATGTGGTTGATGGTGTATATAAACTACGCTGTGAAAATATTAGGATCCGTAAAATTAGAATATCACCTGCATAGGCATGCACTGTGCAGTAATAAAGCGACATAGAACGTTTTATTCAGTTTTTATAGATATCTTGATAGTGCCTGTATAATTTCCTTCTTTTTGCGTTCTTTGCTGTTTTTCCATCGATCAGAATGTAATCATATAGGTCACACATCTTGATTCGAGAATTTTTTAGATAACAAAATCTTGATATGTGACAATGGGGGTGTTGTTCAAAAGTTGCGATTGATTACATGTTGCAGTTGATCGGAATGCGCCAATCAGAATCATTGTTTCATGCGCGTGTTGTTATATGCGCATACCGTGCGCAAATTAAAATGCGCGTTACAATTTGCAAATTGCCGTTAATTTGCAGTTGATTTTGAGCAACACCCCCAAATGTCTTAAATCAATATTTGGCTGGTGACATTCTTTCGATATTCATCTTGATATGACATCTAATTTTCTGGTATAGAATTCAAAATTGTATATTTTATCATAAAAAAAACTAGATGTGACATTTAATCGACTTATGGTATAGAATTCAAAATTACATATTGTCTCATTTGAAAACAAGCGAGAGATAAAGTAGCCACATTTCTGCACGTTAGTTATAATTTGTTTATAAAATGTTTGATCGTACGAAAGATCATTGGCTTCATACCAACGTCTTCAACAATTGAAATATGAGAAAAGTAACACCACTTGTAAATACATGAATTTATCAATCCTTTATTCAACACGTGGCGGGAAACAGGTGCATGATGTGTACAAAATTGCCTCTTATTAATAGATACCAAAACAGAGGTATTGATTACAAAAAGCAAAATGTATATATTCTGATCATATACGGTGAGTGATAGCAAAGACAGATTTTACTCTCTGCGCGGCATATATGAAAAATATTATGTTGTTCATTAAATTGAGTGTAATGCCCAAGAAACATAATGCATTGATTAAAAACAAAATATCGGACGAACAGATAAAAAAAAAGTTATGAATATATCAACTTTATATAAACGCAACAGTTGCTTGTCGTGCCAATTGGCAATGATAGGTCACCTGATATGACGTATTTGATGCACTTTCTGCGAGCAGTTTATTATATCTTATTGTTTTAATTAATTAATTTTTTAATTTATTTATTCGAATATATTCATACAGATACAAAAGATCAGCAATCTGCTGTTTTACATCAATGTCCTGATAATACAATAAAATGACACATATGTCATGAACAATATTAACAAGTAAAAGGCAAAATGAATATAAAATATACAAAGAGGATATTGAAATAATTCACAATTACATTATACTGATAATTCAAATATCTTACAAGTAAACACCACTTTTTCATGTTAAACACACATACACACAAAAAGTTGTTTTTCGTCGATATAATATATATAAAGAACAAGGGTACAGATACATTGATTGATTCAACCTTTCTACGATTAAAAAAAAGCATTTATGGAGTAAAACAGATTCTTAAAAACAATAACTGGTAATAAGTTCACATTAAACGTTCGAGGATAACCAGGGAAAACCTGATTAGCAAAACTTTGGTTATGAATCTTATGCAACGAACCGCAGGTATTGAATTACAGGTGTATGCCACAACGTTCTGATTATCAGATATTTCAAAGAATTCCATCATGATACAAAACTATCATCCTCAAGGTCCTATACTCAACATGCCCTCTGTCAATCCAGTCATAATATTTCAAATCACTCTTAAAACCCCGAATCATTGAATTTTAAATCGCTTCAAAAAGGGGTGATATTTTTAATGATCGACCTTGACTTTGGTTTATGATCCCGTAAAATGAGTTATCGTATTTCTGCTTTTATCTGTGAACTATCCATTTTGTGAAAAATTTCCGTTTGTTATGTTAAAATTTCCGTTTGCTATTACTCAAGTACATAATAAACACAAGGTCATATCACGAGGAAAGGAAAGAGTTATCATTTTGATGGATGTTAGGTCAAAGCTTTGGAACGTTTATAGGCATTGATGGAGATTGATCAGTTAATCGTAAAAAAATTGGGTTGAACTATTTTGACCTTGATCAACTAGGATCAATATATATATTTATTTATTTATGTACATATATATCTAAACTTTTCTAATAATGGTTGGATATTTTCCTCAATTTGAGTTATCTCAAATAAATCACTGTCATTTTCATATTTGTATTGCTTTGAAGCTGTGATTTTGTTAATTTTTTTAAACATTGCACCGCGGAACTTGGGATCGCAGGCTGCGTTCTGTAGCTCAAACCCACCCCATTTTCTTTTCAATTAATATGTTGAAGCCTGTGGGGTTTGTAAACACACAGAACGTTCTGCAGTGCCTGTATCATTTGTTTGCGTATTAAAGTTGATGATAATTCATGCTTCGTTGACCACCGATTTTTATGTAATGGTACTTTACTTTCACTATAGGTCTTTACATTTTCTTTGAAATTGTATTGTTCTTCTTGTAATTCCATGTTAACTAGTTAATTCTAAAAAATAAGAAGTTGAACGTAGTTATAACAATGTTCCAACTCTCTTGTTTGAAAAATATGATAAGTATATGAAATATATGAAAAGAAACGAAATCACATTGTGCTGCACTCAACCCAGGTGAGGTGAATGGGTATCTGGTAGGAATATTCATTCCTTGAAACACAAAGTGCGCTGCATGGTGGCTACCAGGCTAAAGCCAGGGTAATAATGCTGCAATTGTAGAGTGCTTAAGGAATTCTCATGAATTGATAAGCGGCATATAAAAGCCGTTCATTAATATTATACCTTCCTAATGTTTAATAATGATTTTGGACATTCTGCCCACAGAATTTAAGCGTTCATAAGTTTGTTCTGAACTGAGCAGTACAGAATTAACACGAAATACCGGCATTATGAAATGTTATTTTCTATATGTTTCTATATCTATCAATGTAATTATTACCTATTAAAGTTACAGCATTTTGCAACGATGTGTATATGTAAAATATGTGAAGATAATAATGAATAATTAACGGCTTATATATAGCGCTTATCAACTCTTCATGAGAATTCCCTAAGCGCTCTACAATTGCAGCATTATAACCATGGCTTTAGCCTGGCTGCCACCATGGAGCGCACTTGGCGTTTCAAGGAATAAATATTCCTACCAGGTACCCATTCACCTCACCTGGGTTGAGTGCAGCACAATGTGGATGAATTGCTTGCTGAAGGAAATTAACGCCCTGGGTGGGACTCGAACCTACGACCCTTTAGTTGAAAGGCGAGAGTCATGACCACTAAACCAGGGCGCTTCCACATGTCCTAGCAAGGCCTATGAATTCATTATGAAAAAAATGTTTTTCTCACCCTCATTTAGGCTACAGCACTTTTTGATGTCGGGAGGCAGAATCAATTTTCACGCCATGTGCAAAGATCGCATTTTGCATGTTTACTATGATATGTTTGATTTTTATATATCAAATGACGATTCATACTCAATAAAAACGAGAAAAATGATCATGTCCAAATGCCGACCAAGACTATGCGAAATGAAAAATTCACCGGGGGCCAGTAACATAAAATAGATACAGTCACTTTTGCGATCAATCGCAAACTTTAAGTATATGATTTCTCATAGACTTGCGATTGATATCACTCGTACGATTGATTGAAATTATTTATGTTACGGGGCCCAGTAGGTGGTGCGGTATACACGCAACTGCCGACTGTCGATCTATATCACGTATTATGAGAGCGAGTATGGAGAATAGCTAGCTGATAAAATGCACACATTTTCTCAACAAAATTAGATAATTGCACCTGTCTTCTATATCGTGTTTTTCAGGGAAGGGTGCTGCGAGAGTTGTGTTATGAAGCCTTTCTTCTTCTGACATTCATTTTCAGATATTTTTTCGAAGTAGGGCCAACATTTTTTAAATGAAACCCTCTTTGTCATATCGTTCAATAGAAAAGCCTTTTACCTCAAGCAATTCAATTAAGTGGATTTAGAGGGATTTGAATGATTTAATTAATATGGTGTCGTGAATATAGGCCTATACTCTCTTCTGTAGGCCTATATATGCCGATTCTGACAATCATTTGCAGAAATTTGCTTTGCTGCCCATTTTTTTTTTTTAAATAGGTTGTTATCTATCAGTTTATTGAGAAACAAAATCAGTGTCTTTTGTCATATATATACTAAATAAACGGTAAGATAATACTGTCCGTTTTATTCCAAGAATTAAATGCGTAAATTTGAGAAATTAAATTTATATGATCACGTATACACATCAAGGATATGAGGACCGGGAGCCTGAACATTTTTTAAAATTGTGTGCCCCCCCCCCCCCCCCC
>BQKZ01000366.1:100972-127487 GCA_036244855.1 Temnopleurus reevesii
CAAATCATTACTTGCAGGACCCAGTACAGGGCTGGATCATTCCTTCCCCAAACTGTGAAAAACTGGAATGCGCTCCCGGAAAAGGCAGTTGCAGCAACGACCTTTGATACATTTGTGTCAATGGTCAGTGTGTAAATATGTTCAACGAAACATTATTTTTTATAAATATATTAAAAAAAAACAAAAAAAAACTCACAAAAAACAAAAAACGAAAAAAAACATATATAACATGTATGTGTGTATGTGTATAATGTATGTATACATGTATATAAATATATATACATTGTCATTAATTATTGTTGAGGCCTACATAAGTATAACATAATAATAATAATAACAATAATAATAATAATAATAAAATGATCAATATAATTTTGTGATCACTTAACCTTGATTGAAAGTTATCATTATGAATCTGATTATATTGCAATAAGGGTACATCAGGGTATGATATTATCTATCTGTACTTGAGTTAACTTACCTTAATATTGGTCATTAAGTACTTAATGGTACCTAAGGACAAACGGATACGCAAATTAATTGCCATAAAATGATTGGATAGAAATTAGTCTGGTCGCGATCATCTACACCTAAAATGCCGTAATAATCAACTTTGATTGTGGGCGTAAACGGAAAGACAAGACAAGACAATTCAAGATCAAAATCCATGATTTTCAAAATCCATTGATTTTGTTAATACCTTGTGGCTTGTCTTGTGCCTTGTGTTCATCACTTCGGGAAAGGTCCTCTTGGAACTAATGTTTGAAAGCCGGTGTAGCTGCTCTCACAGAAGAATTCTGCAACTCACAGGATGGTGCACCTGACAAAAAATGGCATCAAGTATGATGGGAGGTCCCACGTCTGCGCACCTAAACTTTCAGCTTGAAAAAAGCTTGAAGTCAATGAATATCCAATTCAATTTTAATCGTATATTTTCACAAATATACTGGAGATTATGTGTGAGAAATATCTCAGCAAAATCTGACCAGGAACAATGTCATTTTAGATGAGATATACACCCCTCACATTTTTGCCGTTCAAAATATTTGGGTCCCTTCTCTGTGTCCCATTCACTTTACACACGGTTGGAGATTTTCAGGAAAAAGTCTTGATTTCACGAAGCGCGAGAGTTACATCGCGTTTGTCAATGAGGCGCAGATGAGGGACCTGGCGCAGAAAAGGAACCCCTTACCATAACACTAACAGTTAGGCCTAACTTTGGCGAACCCGGAAATTAGTGCCCAGATGCGTGCGATATATGCAATTTGTGTACAATCCTATTGAAACGTGCGGTAGTGCGTCGGCGATGATTTTTGCACCAGATTCCGTTAATTTATACTTCTATTAGTAACTCTGCCTAAGTTGAAATAGTCTAATGGGGTGTTGTTCAAAATCAACTGCAAATCAACTGCAACTTTGTAAATTGTAACGCGCATTCTTATTCGCGTGTGGTGCGCGCATTGACGCGCATTAAAACAATGATTTAGATCGGCGCGTACCGATCAACTGCAACTTACGATCGATTGCAACTTTTGAGCAACACCCCCTTAGGCAAATAATTGCCCAAGTCAATGGGATTTTCTTGACGATCACATAAAATATGCATTATTTACCTTTTCTAAGTTGAATTTCTCACAAGTTGAACAGATTTTTGTGGCCCCAGGAGATTCAACTCGGGCAGAGTTACATGTAGTTCCAAGACAACCTTTCTGGAAGTGATGAACATGGGATACAAGGTGGATACTGGTTTTAACCAAATACAACTGTCTGTATAAATGACCTTCCGAGAGAGACAGAAAATGGGTTCTTTAATAAGAGGTGGTCTCTTTAGACAGGTTCATTAACAAATTGCTTTCTAGGGAGTCAAGAAAGGTGATTTTTATTAGGCAGGTGATTTCTCTATAGAGGTGGTCGCTAAAGCAGGTTAGACTTACTCTTCCTTTTTCTTTATCTCCAGTTGATCAAGATGTTGAGAGCACCCGCAAGCAGGGCATGGACTGCCACCAGGCAGCTGCTGAAGCCCACATCCTCCCGTATGGTTTCCACGACAACCCCCGCCGCAGAGAAGATTGAGGTCTTTGTGGATGACCAGAGTGTCATGGTCGAGCCTGGAACCACAGTTCTTCAGGTAAAATTTGATTTATTCCAGATTGACAAAGATTTTAAGTAGCTTTTATATTTCTAAAAGCCAGTTGCTAGAAAGTGTCTTACTATATAAGCTAAAAATTTCAAGTGGTCTTATTTTCACAAATTTCGTGGTCCAAACTTCGGGAAAATTTCCCCTCAGTATATGATGCACATTTATATGCACACTGAAAATTGCAAAATTAACCATATGCTTTAATGTCATACTAGACCCAAACCTGTTGTTTGTGCTATCAGTTTCAGAACCAGTGGGGTCACTGGACTACTATTATTCTGAGCTTTTATCCTGATAACAGGTAGCAAAGAATTCTGATTTTTTACACGTACATCACAATGAGCTAAATTTAAAATATTTAGAAGTTAAAAGTCAGGAAATGTAGCATTCAAAATGTTTACATGCATTATTTTGTACTCTTTTTACTTTCCTAGCCATCGTAATGAATATTTTTTGCTTTTATTTTCATCTAGGCTTGTGCCGAGGTTGGAGTCGAAATCCCCAGATTCTGCTACCATGAGAGATTATCAGTTGCTGGCAATTGTCGCATGTGCCTTGTGGAGGTGGAGAAGTCAGCCAAGGTAGGTCATCGGAATGAAAACAAAGATGGTGATGAAGAAGGTGATGGTGGTGGTGATGATGAAGTTGGTGATAATGATGATAATGAGGATGTAGATGATAATGATGATGACGATGATGGTAGTAATGCTGATGATGTAGATGATGATGATGATTAGTTAAATTAAGATGTTAGTGGTTGTGGCAGTGGGGGTGGAGGTAGCAGTGATGATAATAATGATAACGATGACGATGATGACGGGGATGGTGATGATGATGATGATGATGATGATGATGATGATGATGATGATTATAATTGATGATGATGATGATGAGGTGGATAAAGATTGTGTTAGTGGTGGTGATGATGATAATGATTATAATGATGGAGACAAAGATGATGAAATTTATAATGATGATACTGCTGCTGCTGCTGCTGATGATAATAACAACAACATACATACTTGTCAACCTTTTTGACTTTCCATAGACAGTATTCTTATTGCATTCATAGAAATAATATTCTTTAAATGACAAAAAGGAGAATATGCGTCATTGTTTTTATAACAGCCTGTTGCTGCATGTGCAATGCCTGTAATGAAGGGATGGCGGATCAAGACAGACTCAGAGTTGACGAGGAAAGCAAGGGAAGGTGTGATGGAGTTTCTTCTCGTAAATCATCCCCTGGACTGCCCCATCTGTGATCAGGGAGGAGAGTGTGATCTACAGGTAAATATTGTTGGTTTGTCTGTTTCTCTATGTCTTTCTGGCAATGGTGCATCAATGTAGATTCTGATCTAATAATGAATATCGGGGAAGGAATGATTGAGTTTGTCATGTTCTTTGTATGTAGAATGCTCCATGTGTTTTCTGTTAATAAGGTGCGATGTACAGGCTAGCATTGTTTATGTGTATGTAGTTCTCTTTGACGTTTTGTTTCTGTCTGTTTTTATGTATCAGGAAAGGTATCAGGTAGATTTTGAAGAGACTCTTTTGGCTATTGTACTTTTATATTTGTTGTAATCTTTGATATTTATATGATTTATATAAATGCTGTCTTTTGTGTATTGTAGGATCAGCCAATTGCATTTAGAAGTGACAGGTTCTGGTTTGTAAACAATCATTTTTCTCAAAAAGGTAATTGAACATTGGAACTTTTCGGGTTTTTTTACCAATGATATTTACATGTTTGTGTTGTATTGTAGGACCAGTCAATGGCATTAGGCAGTGACAGGAGTCGATTTGTCGACAACCAGTTCTCTGGAAAGAGGGCAGTAGAAGATAAGAATGTTGGTCCACTCATCAAAACCATCATGACACGCTGTATTCATTGCACAAGGTGTATTAGGTGAGCTGCTAAATATCATAAATTTATTGCTTTGTTTCATTTGTTTTGCTTGTCTTCGTGGTACAGCACACAAATGTGAATGCTGTGCGCAGTACCACCCTCAAATTTATAGAAAGAATTAAATGGCCATGAGCTGTCAATCGTTGAAAATTACTTTCTTAGCTTTACTATATAGTTACAACATTTGATGTTGGTTGAAAAACATATAAATTTGAATACCGTACATCTTTCAAGAATTGGAATGTTATTACTATCCTTCAGAAAAAAACTTGTTAGTTTGCATAATTTCTGATTGTGTATAGCTAAAACACAATCAATGTGTTCCTTCAATGAAGCACTCCCAATGCTGACACTTAATTTTCATATTAAGTTGGGAAAGAGGTAAGGACACTGTAACACATTTTCATATTCAGTCAGCCATATAAATGTTCAATGCTTACCCATTAATTACAGAAGTTTGGTGTTTCGTATTTATAAGCAATTGTGAATTACAGAAGAATTATAGAATGTGAAAATAGCCAATTCAATAATTTGTTTTCATCAGATTTGCAAGTGAGGTAGCAGGAGTGGATGACCTAGGTACGACCGGAAGAGGAGGTGATATGCAGGTATGTAATAAAAGATGTGAAATTAGATAGTCAAAATGATTTATAATGTTGGCCCTAAATGTGATTTTGGTCATTGTTTGAGTGACCTGTCGAACCTGTCTTAGTTTCCACCACTCCATAGAGACCACCTGTCTATTATGTAGTAGAATCTCTGTATAATCTAACTGTCTTGTATAATGCCTTTGTAGACAGACTTGATTGTACTTGAAATTTATCATTTACTTGATTAGTTTAAACAAAGCACTTAATGACTGTCTCACGATGATCATCTCATTATGAGTGAATGGAACAGAATTTTGAGGACCTAAACTATTCTGTTCATTATGAAGATTTATTTAAAACTACAATTTTTATAGCAGCTTATTTAAAATGACTATATATCGTTCTTGTTTGTTTTGCCCACTTTTCTTTCACAGGTTGGAACTTATATTGAGAAAATGTTTGCTTCAGAATTGTCCGGCAATGTTATAGGTATGAACATAATTCTTGAAAACTTCTTAAATCAGTTTTGAGACTGTTAAATCTTCAATAAGAGAGCCTCTGACTATTCAGAATTGTGCCTTTACTCCTATTTTTCTGTTTTCTATAAATAATACATTTAATGTACTTGATAAAAAAGTTTGAGAATTTGCCATTTACTTGTATCAATATCAATAATTTTCCAATAAAATGCTTAGGATCAAAGCATATCATATTTGTCAGATGTGCTCTGTGAGTTATGGTTATAAAAATCTAAATTGTTAGCCCTTCATTATTAAAAAGTATAATCCATTAGACATTTGTAATAGTAAATTGGGAAAATAGAAGTTATTTTCAAATTAATTTTTAATTTTGCAGATCTGTGTCCTGTGGGGGCATTGACGTCCAAGCCCTATGCATTCACAGCACGTTCTTGGGAGACTCGTAAGATAGAGTCTGTAGATGTTCTGGATGCAGTGGGTAGCAACATCGTCGTCAACACGAGAGGTGGGGAGGTTATGAGAATTCTACCAAGGATGAATGAGGTAAGGTCAACCTAAGTCACAAAGGTCAACTAAGGTCAAAGAAGCATAATTTGAAGACTGAGATTTACATTTGCTAAATAGCATGTATCGTAATCGGCAATTTAGGCAAAGATTCTGCCAAAGATGAATGGAGTAATATCAAAGTACTGATTCAAAGGTCAAAGTAGGCCTTATTAAATCAAAATTGGACAAATAATGTCACTCAAGATCAAATTAGGTCAACTAAGGTCAGACAAGGTCACCTTGGGTCATGCTAGATCAATTGACAAACCTGCTCTTAGCACAATTGACATCAATAACAAAGCAGATAAGAGTTTCTAGATGTTCTGGATGCAGTGGGTAGCAACATTGTCGTGAATACAAGAGCTGGGGAGGTTATGAGGATTCTACCTAGGATGAATGAGGTAAGGTTTGCCTAGGTCACAAACTAAGGTAAACTAAGGTCAAACTAGAGACTGCATTTTAGGTGTGTTCTATAACAAGCATCATAGGATGCAATTTCTTGAAGATTGTGTCGAGGATGGAGGAAGATCAAAATAATCAAAGGTTAAAGTAGGCATTCTCAGCTAAAAAATTGGCCAAATAATGTCACTCAAGATAAAATTAGATCAACTAAGATTAAACTAGCAGAATGTGAAGACTGCATTCTAGGTGTCCTAAATAGCAAACATAGGCAATTTCTTGAAGATTCTGCCAAGGATGTATGGAGTAAGATCAAGGTTCTTGTTCAAAGGTCAAAGTAGGTCTTGTTAGGTCAAAATTGACCTAATAATGTCACTAAAGATCAAATTAGGTCAACTAAGGCTGGACAAGGTCACCTCGGGTCATCAATAAAAAAGGAGATAAGGCCATGATATATCCACTGAGGATGAATATAAGAGATTGGTTCGAGAATGCAGGTGTCAATATGTTAATAAATGCAATTTGTATGAAAGTTGATAATTTTGTATACATTTTTGTACTTTAAATGTTTATTTGTATGTTTGCAAGAATGATTTTGAAATAAGATACTTATGGCATACAGAAGCCTACTGGATTCTTTAATTCTTGTTGACTTTGTTGACTCAAATATATTTTCCCACTTGTATTAACACCATTAAATATTCCTTTTCTTGTTCTTGCAGGAAATTAATGAGGAATGGCTGTCAGATAAGAGCCGGTTTGCTTACGATGGTCTGAAGAGACAGAGACTAACGGTACCCTTGATGAAGAACGAGGAGGGCAACCTTACACCTACTGATTGGGAAGAAGCTCTAACCAGAGTCGCTTCACAGGTAATTCATCATTATTAAGTCATGTGTCATCAAAGATGCTATGTTTTGAGATCGTCTTTCCATGTGTGTGATTGTCTGAATCTCATTACTGCAAAAATTTATGAGCCATTGAGGAATTTTTTTTTTCTTCCAAGCTGTACTTATGTGTAAAGATGAATGGATTAGATTTTGTCCTCAAGAGGTAAAATGTTTCAGGGCCTTCAAAAGTTTTAAAAGTCATTAGAAATAGTATAGAAATAACTCATTACCATGATAATTTCATAAAATTTATCTTTATCAAACTTACCACCAGTAGATAAAATTCTTACCCTTTGTTGTGGATGTGTAATAATTGTATTCTTTACATTCAGAGATGTTGTTGGAAAGTTGGAATCAATTACACGCCAACAAAATCCATTATTTCATCGTTTGTTGAAAGCAACATTGCAATTTGCAGCTGGATTGCAGCTGCATTGTGATTGATTGCAATTTTTAAATATCACGTTATCTAGTTTAGTTGTCATGAACTATGAACCGATTTTTGCATGTTTGTGAAAGATGCCTCAAATAAACAATAATACAACAGACTTGTTTATCTACTGGTATATTGTAATCATTGCTTTCATAATTGATTCGTTTATCTGCAGATTGGTGAGGTTGAAGGAAGTCAAGTTGCTGCTATTGCTGGAGGTCTTGTGGATGCTGAGGTAATTTTAAGAAGGTCTTTGTAATGTATCAACGCTGATAATTCTCAGTTTTTACTCCAGAAATAACTCTTTTTGCCTCTTTTTAAACAGAAAGTATCACACTTTATGCATCTGTTGTGTTCAACACAATGTGGTCAACCCATTGACTCCTTACTCAGAGATTACAACTGTTCTTGAATATAAGGTGTATTTTCATGTGAATTTTAGGCTTTCATTACTTGTGAATGGCTGAGCATATTATTATTATTGTTATATTTGCGCTCACTTGCGTTCTGCTGTTTTTTAATTCACATTTTAATCTGTACCTCAATTTTATTCCTGAAAAGTTCATGTAGGCAACACTGTTTACTATGCAATTAACATTTTGTATGGTATGTTGAACTAGGACAATTAGGTTGTCATGTAAGGTACGGTAACTGGAAAAATTGAAAATCAGTGTCATTTGATACTAGTATATAATTTTCAATTGAATGATTCTTGTGTTCAGTAGATGAAATTTTTTTTGCACATTACCAACATGGATAAACATGAATTGACAGTGTGTTTCCGAAATGCTGTGAAGAAAAAAATCATAGGCATACCCAAGTATGCCTGATTTTTTTGGCACAGTATCATGGAGACACTTTGTCAATCAGTGTTTATCCATGTTGGGATAAGGCAAGAATTATTTCAATAAGTTTATCATTGTTGTGGATAAATGCATGTGAATTTTTCTTAACTACACAGGCACTGGTATCACTGAAAGATTTCATGAACAGTCTTGGCTCTGAAGGACTCTGCACAGAAGAGACATTCCCAATGGATGCTGCAGGGTATGTACATTGTACATTACTGTAAAGGCCAATAGTTTTATTTGAATGAATTTTAGCAAATTCACTGGATTTCGGAAAAGATTTTGATGTTTTGAAAGATCATTGTACACTAGTCAATTGGCATACTGAATAAACATTTCAGCAAATTCTTGGTTGTGGAAATAGCAAAAATAAAACCTCAGAAAGTATTTCAACTCACACAGTAACTGTCTCTGATTCTCCCTTCGACTGTTCCATCTGTCAGATTTCGTCGTAGTTTTCTGAACATGCTTCTGTAATCTAGATTGGCTAAGTGCCTAATTTTCCAAAACCATGGAGACAATTTTTTTTATAGTTGCATGACATTAATTTTTCGCCAATTCATCAAGATCACACCAAAATAATAAAATATTCTAGTGAACTTGGGTCTAACAAAAGCTATTGGTGTACTGTGGAAGGAATATAGCATTAGGGATGCCAATAGAAAATTGAGAACTTGTGCAAAAATGTGAATAAAACATGTCCCTTGATGTTTGTAACACCTTAATGTATGTGGAGCGGAAATACACATGTATATACATGTATGTAGGTGCATCAACAACATACAAGGAGATAGCAGGAATTCAATGAAGTAAGCTTTGAGGCTGTAAAATAATAGAACAATTTATTTTCGTTTTCAGAACTGACCTATGTTCAAGCTAGCTTCTGAATACAAGCATTGTCATTCAGAGGATGCTTAGAATTAACAGTAGATGGTAAACTTTAAGCTTGGTGCTTACTGTAATAGCATACACAAATGTCAAAACTTGATTTTTATCGCAGAACTGACCTTCGTTCAAACTACCTACTGAACACAAGCATCGCCGGTGTGGAGGAAGCAGATCTAATCCTTCTTGTCGGAACCAACCCTCGCTACGAGGCTCCGCTCTTCAACGCTCGTATCCGAAAGAGTTGGATTCATAACGACCTTCAGGTGGCATCCATTGGTCCACAAGTTGATCTCACTTACGACTATGAGGTATGCTCCTGTCAACTATCTTGCAGTTAATCTGTAGCCATTTTCTCATGTTCAATCTTTCAAATGGAAGGGAACTGGTTCTATCTATGTTGAACTTTGAACCTTGGACCTTAAACCTTTAAAGCTGTGAAAAAAATTGTCAATGGAAATAAGAATGTCCATTTATTCATATTCATTTGTCTAAAAACCCACTTATTTTCAGAAGCATTTCCTGAGAATTTCATATTTCAATCCTTACACTGGTTCCATGCAGCAGCAAGGTTAAAAGCACTTGAACACAACAACACAGTGGATGGAGTATGTTTACATAAAAGCTGCACTTTATAAACTGTCTATTATTTTGATCATAGCATGATTGGGTCAAAGAGTGAAGTAGAATCATAGATGTTGAAGACCTTCCAAACATTAGGAATGTTCAGAATTTTTTTTACTATGTTTGAGAGAGTTTCATTGCCATTTGAAAAGAATTGTCATAATTTTATTGAAAACTTTACTACACAGTCCTATTGGAAACATGGGGTCTTTCCTCTCTTGCAGCAAATCATTCTTCTTTTTCCATTATATGGGTCGGGATGAATGTAATGACTGCACTTTATAAACTGTCTATTATTACTAAATGAAGGAAAAGTAATCAATGTTGAGATCAGGCTGACAAAAAGGTTGATCAACATTAATAATTGAAATGCCCTTTTCTCTGATAGCATCTGGGAGACTCCACAGCAGCCCTGAAGCAGCTAGCGGACGGCTCACATCCGTTCTCCAAGACCCTCAAAGCCGCCAAGAACCCCATGATTGTTGTAGGCAGTGGTGCTTTCCAACGAGCTGACGGGGCGGCTATTCATGCTGCTGTCTCATCTCTATCTCAGACGGTCAGAGCAAGTAGCCAGGCACCAGATAACTGGAAAGTACTCAATGTTTTGCAGAGGGTAAGTGATGGTGATGGTTGTGTTGGTTTATGGTGATGATGATAGTTGTGATGGCGTTAGAGGATGAAGAATAACTGTGATTAAGATGGTGATGAAGAAGAAGATGAAAATGATGATGATGATGATGATGATGATGATGATAATCATAATAGTGATGATGACGATGATGGTTATGGTGGTGATGATGATGATGATGATGATGATGGTAGCAATGATGATGGTGATGATGATGTTTGTTACAATGATGATTATGATGATGATGATGATGCTGATGGTGGTGGTGGTGATGATGATGATGCTGATGATGGTGGTGATGATGATGATGATGATGTGACGGTTGCAGTAGTGGTAGTGATTTCGATTCAGATCCCATTTGATGTATAACCCAATGCTGTTCTTGTGTGGATATAGATTTTCCAGGGCACTCTACCTCATATTCCAAAGTTATCTTACTCCCTAGATTCTGATTTAATTTTTATTTTTCCTTCATATATATCTTTTTCTTTTTTTATTACCTTCCTTTCAGGTTGCCAGTCAAGTAGCAGCTCTAGACATTGGATACCAAGCCGGTGTAGACCACATCAGAGAGAACAAACCCAAAGTTCTCTAACTCCCAGATTCTGATTCAATTTCCTTCATCTATCTTTTATTATTTTTATCCCCTTAGGTTGCGAGTCAAGTAGCAGCCCTAGACATTGGTTACCAGGCCGGTGTAGATCACATCCGAGAGAACAAACCCAAGGTTCTCTTCCTCCTTGGAGCTGATGAGGGAACCATCACAAGGGACGATCTACCTGCCGATTGCTTCGTAGTCTACCAAGGTTTGTGGGTCTATTCTATCTTTTTGTTATTTATCTCACATTTTTATTCCGCCACCATAAAGTGGTGACGGAGGCATTATGTTTTCGGGTTGATGGAGGACGCACAAATTTTTTACTGTGTGTGATCGTTGATACCTCTAGTTTTTGTTTACCCAGGAATGGTGATTTCAATAACACCTGGGAAAAGATATTGAAATTAAGAAAATTGCAAAGATATGATAACATTTTTTTTGTAGAGAATTCTAATGGCAATTCTGTTAACTACTGTATAAGCTAATATTTAGCGTACAGATATTTTCGCGATTTCATAACATTTTGACACATTTGCATGTTGTTATTTTCACGTTTTTGACAGTGTTTGTACACAAATGAAGGTGCATCTTATAGAATGGGTATTTTCACGAGGCCAAAACTGCAAAATTAGTGAAAATCAAACCACTGCAAAACTTTCAGGTTATACAGTATATGTCTGCCTGGATGTTCAAATTTTCCTGAAATAACTTGTTCTCATTCATGTTGCCTTCATATGACTACGGCTTATGTAGTTGATGAAGTAATTTTAAAAACATGGAGGGATTTGGGGTGGTATGTTAGTAAAGGTTTGAATTGCACTCATAGTGTAATCTCATAGGCTTCGGTTTGCAAACTAGTAAGTAAAGGCATGCTAGACCCAGAAGGGAGTAGAATTATGCTAATTGTGGAGATTACAGCATTTATAAATCAAGTTTGGTGTCGATTCAGGATGAAATTCAGGAGAGTTTATTCATTTTGTTTGTGTTGTAGGTCATCACGGTGATGCAGGAGCTACCATGGCTGATGTTGTCTTACCAGGAGCAGCTTACACGGAGAAGAATGCTACATATGTCAATACAGAGGGACGTGCACAACAGACCAGGTTGGTTCACCATCATTATCACACCTTGACCATTACCATCTACACCCCCCCTTGTACATACCACTGCCACCACCACCGCCGCCATCACCACCACCGCCATCGCCAATGACACCATCACCACCACCACCGCCGCCACTACCACCGCCACCGCCACCACACCACAACCACCAACATTCACCGCCACAGTTGTGGTTGTCACCATCATCAATATTATAGATATTACAGACACCATCATTATCACCACCACTGCTCCTATCCTTTGCCAACTTTACTTTCGAGTCAAATGGTGCCTGGCTATCGCTTTGACTGTTTTGGAGAATGAGATGACAGAGTTCTGAACAGTTACATCATCAGCTTGTTGGAAAGCACCATGACCTTCTCTGATCAACATCACTCACAAACCAACAATTTAGATTCACAGCATTAATATGTTGCCATCAACATTATCGCAGTCATCATCATCGCATCGTTGTCACCACTCCTATCACCATCATCAACTTAATCAACATAATCATCATAACTGCCTCTATAATTGGGTGTTTGATAGGCACCTGTAATCATGCAATAGGAAGTTACGTTCTTTCTCAAACATCTTATATTGTATTCCACTTGATCAATAATATCAAAATGTTTAAATTTTGATGATTTTGAAGTTGTCTTCTAATTTGCTATTTTTCTCAACCATCAGACTCGCCGTGACTCCACCAGGATTTGCCAAAGAGGACTGGAAGATTATCAGAGCTCTCTCAGAGGTGAGAATCCAGTGTTTTAGTCTTTTTGAAAATTTTACGAGATGTGATTAGAAGTAATCAAAGAGTAAAGCAAGTTGTTTTTCAGTTTCTGAAACTACCAATGATTTATTCACCATGTGCTTCTGGTAAACAGACAGCCGAATAAAGTTTATTTTTGTGTCTTGATGTGCTTATTAATGTCCCATGCCTTCTTAATAACTCCATGGTTAGTTTTTATTTTTTCCAATTTGTTCAATAGTATTAATATGTATAATGATAACAAAGATTTTCTTGAAAGATAATTCAAAATTTTCTTCATAAAATCGGATGATGCACCTTTTTTGGAGATTTGGTGAAAAACAATCCTTGAGTATAGAAATATCAGTTGAATAGCACATGTTTGACAATACCAGATGATTAGATAATATGTATCAGATAATCAGTGATAAAGTTATATTTCTTTACAATATTATCCAATGAATGTAAATAAATATTTTTTTTATGATCAGGTGACTGGAAACCAGCTTGGATATGATGATATTGATGGAGTAAGGCAGAGATTAGCTGAGGTCTCACCAAACCTTGTACGCTATGGAGATGTAGAGGAGGCAAATTTCTTTGAACAGTCAAGCTTGCTCAGCAAGGTATGATTACTGTTGAGATTATGTGTGTGATGTTATGTCAGGAATCCTTGTTCAAGAGAAATTCTGCTACAGATGTCAGAATTAAACAAAATATTGATGTAAATTTTGATAAAGTTCTATGAATGTACATTTGCATCAAACAATCAATACTGCTTATGCTTAGGTTGTGAAGAGCCAGTATCATTTTACCTGATGAACTTAAATGTATGCCTGTGCATGTATTTTAAAGGTTGTATCTTGGAACAATTTATGAATTTGATTTCAGCATATAGTAATAGTGTAGTGATTCTTATGATTTCTTTCATTATCCCGTAGTAATTGATAGTCTCACATTTTTTTTCATTTTTTTCTCACAACTTTGGAGTCAGCGAAATTGTGGTGTTTATACAGTTCTTCCCTCTTATTTACAAACATGTAACCATTATTTGTAATTAATCATCACTTTTAAAAATATGTTCAAGTTATCAAGATTTATGTCTCAGGATTGTCCCATCTAATGATTTGAATGTCTCTTATTCCCCACAGACTGTCAACACTAAACTCTCAGAGCAGGCACTCCAAGTGAAGCAGACCAGCTTAGACAAGTTCTACATGACCGACTCAATCAGCAGAGCTTCCCAGACGATGGCTAAGTGTGTGCAAGCTGCGGCGACAGCGACAAAGAAGTAATACCGCCCTCATTGTCACAAAAATTTTATTTATAATATGCAGCGTGGATGTACCACTGGTCTCTAAAGAATATCTGGGCGGTGTTTCACCAAGTCCCAAAAGATTATAAGAATGACTTTAGGTGTGGCTTATATCAGTTCTCGTGCTGAATGATTGAGAAGCTTATGGATATTACACTCTGAACATACTCCAGTCTTTCTTAAAGTCATGCGTAACTTTAATAACGATTTGGTGAAACACCACCCGGGATGTACTGATCACCCATACCTGTTTACAAAATATTGAAGCCATTACCAGGAAAGATGGCGGATTGACATTGTGTAAAAAGTGGGAAAATGGCTGGCTGGAGCCTCATCATGACAAGGCAATCATACATCCCGGTTTTCTATAGAGATCAGTGGGATCTACAGAGAAGTTATTATAGGGATGTTCACAAATGTAGGTCAAATTTTTATATGCAACATTGGCAATATAAAGCGTTTTCATATGTCACAGTTGACCGTTCTGGAAGACCAGGGACCTTAGCATTGTAGCGTAAGCCAGACATTTCCCTCAATGGTATGTGGCAGTAGTCTACTGCCTACTTCTGTCAGCATTAATAAATTTGTCTATATGGTACCTTGTCTGAAAGCTATGTGAAAAAAAAAGAAATTGGCTGCAGTAGGTACATTTTGAGTCTAGACTGTTTTTGCCATCATACGTTTTGCCTCTATAGACTGGTTTGAAAGTATTGAATCTTGTAGAAGTGACAGCATATGTGAACTTTTCTATACATTGATGATTTACAAGAGAGATCTCAGTGTTTTGAATGTTGCAAGCTGGGAGTTATCTGTGAATATGTAATACCAGGTGGTCAAAGATATAGCCCTTATATTTGAAACCTGATATCTGAGTAAATGTTTCATTGCAACAAGAGCATTGAGTAAAAGGCCATTTTGAAAATGCATATGGTTAACACAAGGCAGTTGACTGCTAAAAATTAATGATTGAAAAATTCTAATTTAAAAAAGGCACAGGGAATTGAAAAAACTCTGTTTCTCTATATTAATATGCCAGTAAAGAAATAAATGAAGATATTAATTTCACACAGCCAATGTCTAAGAAAGGCATACTTTGAATATTGTCCCATGATATGAAAATATTGTGACAATTTTATTCTACTCATATTGTCAGATATGCATAAGTGTGAGGCAGGATTGTTGACTCGATTTTAAATACATTGAAAACGCCAAGAACAATGGTCATATTTCTTCAAAATTTATTGATCACCAATCTTGCAATAATCTCTTTACCTTCTCTTTGTCATACATGTAGCACAAATATAATCATCTATTCTTGAAACATCGTACATGTAAATACTGATATAATTGTACAAAACAGAATGTTTTAAAACTCTGCAGTGAATTTGACTGAAGATAATTTATCTTTTAGTCTCTGCAGTCATCATCATGATGAGGTATAAAATGAATTTCTTGGATTGTCTAAGATTAGACTATTCCATATTGCACATCCATGAATGTCTTGATTGGATTGTCGCTCTGAGTCGAAGTGTAATAAAAGTTTTAAAAAGATGTTACGTATGGAATGTGTCATTTGTTTGTAGGCGAGTCTCCAAATTCAGCCAGTTTTGCAAGTTGTCATCAACGAGTAAAAAAAAAATGATGCATGCGATTACTCTCAAATTTTCATTTCACTAAACTGAAATGCATCATCATCTTTCATTTCTAAACAATTTATATGTGTTCCCCGATAAAACATCCTTTTATGATATTCTGGATCCACCCCGAACTTGCATTTGGATGATCCTTTTGATTCCTCTTTACCAAAACAGAGCAAGTACATTATCAATTTTAGAGTAAAGTTATATTGCACATGTTTTGGGGAGCATAACATGCTTATGTGTCAAGTTTCTGGGAGAAGTTTTCCTTCAGCCAGTCGTTAATTCTTTGTTTATTATCTTTCTTTGGAGCTAGACTGTCGGTTTTCTTTGCTGCCTTTGCAGAATGATTGTTGTTGATGTTGCTTTGGTCATCGCTCTCCTCACTAGAATGGAAAAAATACACAAAGAGGAAATTTGTATATTGAAGCAATGTTAGCAGAAGCAACAAAGGATTGGGATAGAGTAAAAATATTCAACAGGAGCTAAATGCACACAAAAGAAATTTCACTCCCTCTCATTCTGAGAAGAAATGTTGAACATGTGTTGCACTTGTCAATTGTAGGAAGATGGAAGCAACTTTCTTTTGTGTGAATGAAATTTACTTTGTCCAATTCCTTTGTCCCTTCTACTTAAAGTGAAGTCTTAAGGACCATTGAAACAGCCAATGTACAGAATATTTATAAGATAAGAAATTAGAATGCAAATAACCAAACAGCTCTTCAAAATGTGACAAAACCTTTTTCACTCAGAGCTGAAACAGTTTACATATCTCACCCATATTGGGGAACTCCTTGCAAATTTATTATTGTATATAGAACTGCAAGGTATAAAGAATAAATTCCTTTAGATTAACTATTTTAAAATCTAAATATTGCATTCTTTTCATATCTGGGCTTGTACAAAGATTTTGATAGTGGCAAAGCTACTCCTATGCGCTGTGAGCAGAAAGGACAAGGAACTTAGACAAAACAAAGTAATCAACCTCATCTAAGCCTTCACAATAGCTTCATGTATACAACGAAAATAGCTTCCCTTTTGATTCAGCAAACAGGTGGGACTTCTTTTGGACGTGTCTCCATAGAAAAAGAGGGAAGAAAATTAGTTTCATGTGCATCTAGCTATTGTGAATGCTTGGATGGAAGTTGTATACTTTTTCCAAATCCTTTATCCCTTCTGCTCACAGTGACATTTTTCTTTCATAAAAAATGAAAATACAAACATAAAGCAATATACAAATCAAATGAGAAAAAAAACATCTAATCATAATACAGTGAAACCTCATTATTACGAGGTGCTTGGAACCATGAAAATTACCTTGTTATATCAGGTTACTCACTATACCAGGGTGAAAAAACAAAGAGCTATAAAGAGTCGGGACCAATAAAATCACCTTGTTATAACAGGTATCTCGCTATATCCGACCTCCTTATAACGAGGTTCCACTGTACACATACTATAGATGAATATATGATAATTTGCTGGAAGCTACTTACAAAGTAGCTCTGTTCTTCCTAGAGGTCCAGTGTGTAGAACATTAGTTACATCGATTAATTAAATGATTTGAGATGAATAACACAATTAAGAAAAAAAAAATAAGAAAAAAAAATAGCAGCATTGTTATACTCACAGTCCCTCTTGTTCTTCATCCACTGTAGAGAGGGATGTCTCATGAAGGACGTTAAGACGTTCTTGAGCAATCTCGGCCATACGAGCTCCCATCTCGGGGTAATCCTTCAAAACTAGACAAAATAAGATTCAGTAGAAGTTTAAGAGTTCTGGAAGTTGGTGCTTGGCTTTGTCGATGGGACAACTATTGTTATGATGAGCACTACGACTGTAACACTGGTTTTGATCTATATGTTTATCTCCTCTTCTTCATGGTTATTTTCAAATGTCACCATTATCAGTATCCCTAGCCCGACTTTCACAATCATAATCGTTTGCATCATGACTTGTTATCATCAGTCATCACTCCATCATTATAATTTATAATCATCCACAATCATCTATAATCATCCTTAATTGTCATCACTATCATCCACCACCTCCTCTCCTGATCATCATCATCATCATCATCATCATCATCATCATCATCATCACCATCATTTTCATCATCACTATACCACCACCACCATTTTCATCATCATCATCATCATCATCACCATCATCACCAACACCAACACCAGCACCACCACATCCATCATTATAATCATCATCATTTATCATTACCACCAACATCGTCATTGACATTTTAATTGTCATTGACATTATCATCACCATCATCATCACCACCACCACAACCACCATCACCATCATCACCACCACCACCACCACCATCACCATCACCACCACCATCACCACCACCACCACCATCACCACCACTACCACTAACACCACCACCACCACCACCGCCACTATCACCACCATCATACCTTTCTTGAAGTCCTCCCTGCAGAGACAGAACACATCACAAGTTGTGGATGCGATGATGGATGCCACACGTCGCTCATCAATCAGCAGTGAGATTTCTGCAAAAATACAGAACAATTTTGAACTGAATTTATTTTCTTTCTGTACTGAAAATCATATCATCCCCAGTTTTCTTTTCAAGGTTTTAGTATGACAGAATCATTTTAACTGATCGACCAATTAGCATTTGAAAAGTGGAAACCAGAAATCTAGCAAAATTTGATCTTTCAAGCAACTTAAAGGAGATTGGGATTTAATTTCAGTCTACATATTTACATACGTTTTGTGTATATTCCATTGTGACTACATAAAAAGAATTATAAACATATTATTGGGTAAAGAAGGAGTCGGAAGAGAAGAAGATAAGAAATTGTAAATTAGGGCTCCAGTTGACTCCCAACAATTTAAGAGATAACATATTTGAAATTGATCACAAATCAACTGGAAATCGGTTACAAATTAAAAAGCGCATTTTCATTCATTTGTTGTCTGCGCTTTTGACAAGACGAGTGTGAAACAATGGGTTTTCTTGGCGCTTGCTGATCAAATGGAGCTTGAAATTGATTGCCAATTTATAGCAATACACCCTTAGAACTTTGCTACTTGCTGCAATGAAACAAAGAAATTCAGAATGATATCAAGAAATCCTGACCACCAAGAAATGGGACCCCAAAATAGCCTGAAAAGGATTTGGACTTTATAAACTGGATGCACAATAGTATACAAGTCTCTTACCGCCAAAATGATCACCATCACTGAGCTGGTTTACCACACGGTCATCGACCCACACATCTACCGTGCCGTGCTCAATAAAGTACATCGCCCCGCCCAAACTACCCGCTTTGATTATGACGTCACCTTCTAAAAATACTTCAAAGGTCAGCTTCTCGACCACGTCATAAGCGAAGTCGGGATCGCCGGTGTTGAGGAAATTGACCTTGGATATGAAGGATGTGAAGTGATGTTGCAGTATCTCCTGTGAAATGGAAATTTAAAAAAAAAATAAGAAAAGTCGTAAATATAATTCCATCACCGAAGATATTACGTCCAAAATTATGACATTATCAGAATATGATATTTTCTAGAATCTAGATCATATCCGTATGATTCTTTCCCCGCGGGAAGAGCAGGAGGAGGATGAGGAGGAGAAGAAGCAGAAGAAGAAGAAGAAGAAAAAGAAGAAAAAGAAGAAGAAAACGATGAAAGGATCGCTTTTGTTGAAAAAGTTGACCTTGGATATCTGAAGGATGTGAAGTGGTGTTGCAGTATCTCCTGTGAAATGGAAATTTAAAAAATGAGAAAAGTTGTAAATATAATTCCATCACCGAAGATATTACGCTCAAAATTATGACATTACCAGAATATGATATTTTCTAGAATCTAGATCATATCCGTATGATTCTTTCCCCGCGGGAGGAGGAGGAGAAGGAGGACAAGAAGGAGGAGAAGAAGAAGAATAAGAAGAAGAAGAAGAAGAAGAAGAAGAAGAAGAAGAAGAAGAAGAAGAAGAAGAAGAGGTAGATGAAGGAGGAGAAGAAGAAGAAGAAGAAGGAGAAGAAGAAGAAGAAGAAGAAGAAGAAGAAGAAGAAGAAGAAGAAGAAGATGAATGGAGAAGAAGAAGAAGAAGAAGAAGAAGGAGAAGAAGAAGAAGAAGAAGAAGAAGAAGAAGAAGGAGAAGAAGAAGGAGAAAAAGATGAAAGGATTGCTGGTGTTGAGGAAATTGACCTTGGATATGAAGGATGCAGTATCTCCTGTGAAATGTAAATCTGATGTATTGAAGAACTTTGAAATACACGTATAATGNCATCATCATCATTATCATCATCATCATCATCATCATCATCATCACCATCATCATCACCATCATCATTATCATTGCCATTGTATTCATCATTTCCACCAGAACCAAAATCACCACAATCACCAACATCATCACTATTGTCATTACAAGTCCTCCCTACAGAGAAAGAATACATCTCATGTTGTTGCAGAAAGAATTTACTCCGATCTTAAAAATCAGTGTCATAACATCCATGATTCATCACTATTGCGTATCACCATCATCATTACTATCATAATCATCATCACCACCACCTCCATCATAAATATAATAATCATCCACATTATAAACATCATCACCACCACCACAATAACCACCACCACAATAACCACCACTTCCATGATCAATATCATCACCATCATCAATACCATCACCACCATCACCATCACAATGATCACCACCACTATCTCCATCATCAATATGATTTTCTAATCATCATCATCACCACCATCGTCGTCGTTGTCATCGCCATCATCATCATTGCCATCATCTTCATCATCATCATCATCATCATCATCAATGTGACCACCATCACCATCAGCATACCTTTCTTGAAGTCCTCTCTGCAGAGACAGAACACATCACAAGTTGTGGATGCGATGATGGATGCCACACGCCGCTCGTCAATTAGCAATGAGATTTCTGCAAAAATAAGAATGAACGTTGATATGAATTTATTAGTGTCCAAAAATGAATACAAAAGAGAATGAACATTTCCTTCCAAAGATTTAGAAGAACAATATCATTTTAAATGATTGGCCACTCGGAAAATAAGACACCAGAAATATAGAAAAATTTGTCTTTCAAGCAAATTATCAGTGATAAGATTCGAGCTTTATCTAAAATATATTGACATGAATTTTGACATTCAATTTTTATTGGAAATAGAATAATTCAAGGGCAAAAAGAAGGAATCAATGGAGAAGAGGAAACTGTTAAAGAAGACATCAGTTTGCTACAAACAACCTTAGAATATATATTTTTGATGGGTGGTATGGAGGGAGAGCGTTAATCTTTTGTCTATTGGAACGAAGTTTGGTACTTGCTGCAACCAAATATAGAAATATAGAAATCGAAAATGGTGTCAAGTAAACCTGACTACAATAAAATGGAAACCACCAATAGCCTGGAAAAGACCTAGACAAAATAAACTGGAAGAACAACAGTAGAAAACATTTCTTACCGCCAAAATGATCACCATCACTGAGCTGGTTTACCACACGGTCATCGACCCACACATCTACCGTGCCGTGCTCAATAAAGTACATCGCCCCGCCCAAACTACCCGCTTTGATTATGACGTCACCTTCTAAAAATACTTCAAAGGTCAGCTTCTCGACCACGTCATAAGCGAAGTCGGGATCGCCGGTGTTGAGGAAATTGACCTTGGATATGAAGGATGCAGTATCTCCTGTGAAATGTAAATCTGATGTATTGAAGAACTTTGAAATACACGTATAATGTCCTCACAGAAGAATAGAATAAAAGGTTTAATTAAATAAAAAGTAGCTGCTTGTAGTTAGAAAGGGTCGATAGCTCAAAAAAATAAAGTTCATCATTCCAATGGTTTGATGGTTTGAACACTCAAAGTCAAAACCACAATATTTGATATTGTGAAAATGAAAAAGTGATTGTAAATCTGAACATTTGTGGCGTTATTCCAAAGGCTCATTATACTGGAGGTTAGATGATTATAAAGGGAAATAAGCTTCGTTATTCCAGGGGTTCGGTCTTCCGAAGGTTCAATAATCCAAAAGTAGAATGAGATTCATTTCAAAGGTTCGTTCGTCTGAAAAAATATGAAGTTCTTTAATCTGAAAACAATATATAGGAGGTACATTAGTCAGAAAACGAAATTTAATTCATTATGTCATATTGATAAGAATGAGTCAAATATAATTTCTTCACTCTTCCGTTGGAGCGTGACTGCTAACTAAGACTGCTAGTACTAGTACTTTAGTAAATGTTCACCTCAGTTCACTAATATGACAATCATTTATCAATCAATCAAACATTCAATCAATTACAATATCAATTAAACAACCAAGAAAGCAAGCAGACAATCAATCATCAATTAATCAATGAAATAAACACTCGATAAACCAGTCAATAATCAAACAATCAATCAATCAATAGGTCAATGAATAAAAAGAGTTCATCATCTCACCCTTCTGACTGGGTGTGACTGTTCACGGAGAATTGTTTTCTCTTTGAAGTATTTTCTTTGATATCTGTTTAACCCACCTCATAAATAAGTAAATCACTCATCTAATCAATCAATCAACCAATCAACCATCAATAACCAATCAATCAACCAACCAATCAACCAATCAATCAGTCAATCAATCAATCAATCAATCAATCAACCAACCAATCAACCATCAACCAATCAACCAATCAACCACTCAATTAATCAATCAGTCAATCAATCAATCAATAAACCACTCAACCACTCAATCAACCAATCAACCACTCAATTAATCAATCAGTCAATCAATCAATCAATGATCAACCAATTAATCAACCAATCAACCAATCAACCAATCAACCACTCAATCAATCAATCAGTCAATCAATCAATCAATAAACCACTCAACCAATCAATCAATTAATCAATCAATCAATGATCAACCAATTAATCAACCAATCAACCAATCAACCAATCAACCACTCAATCAATCAATCAACCAATCAACCAATCAATCAATGAATCTATCGATTAACCACTCAATCAATCAATCAATGGTAGAACACTCAATCAATCAATCATTCTCCTTACCCTTCTGATTGGATGCGACTGTTCTCGGAGAATAGTTTTCTCATTAAAGTATTTTCTTTGGTATCTGTGTTCGTAGTAGCTCAGAACTCGTCGCTGTGTCTTCATGGGCACTTTGCGATATCGGAGGTATTCTTTGACTTGGTTCAGCTGAAAGCAAAGAATGAAATATCTTATTACCTAACATCCAAAAAGTTGCGATAATTGGTCCATTATTATTATTATCATTAGTTCAATGACCTATTACTTACACTACCAATTGTTCTTTGGAAAATATAAGTTTGGATAACATTCCAAAAGAGTTAATTGCAAAAACTGAGCATTGCAAAGTTTGATACCACATCCCTACTGAGCTTAATCTTGTAAAAATGAGAGCAATCGAAAGAACAAATAAAATAGGAAACGTAGATTGCTAAAAAAAAAAAAAGAAGCTTTTTATAAAAGACCGTGTCGCGTTCTTGTTCCTTTCGCGTTTAAAACGGAATCTTATTCAGATATGACAGATTTTGAGCGGATTTAGATGGTTGATTTGTAATTTCAAATTAAAATTAATTAGATAAATTCAGCTGTAAATGAAGAGGTTCACTCCTTGAAAAAAAGTTTACCCTCGTGTTTTTTTGTGTTTGACAATTTGCTCATCTTCAACCAAAGTCTGGGAGAGAAAAAAAAAATGAGGGAGGGCCAAGGAGATACCGTTAGGTATATTCCGGAGGAAACTACCATCGAATAGACTTTGAATACCGAGATGGTCGATCGCCACTAAAAAGATCGCCACCTACCCTTTCATTGTACAGTCTCCCCGATGCGTCGACGGCGAGTAGGAGTGACGACATCGTACCGATAAAGAGCGCATAGAAGGTCGCACCGAGCATGATGCTGAATGTCGTCATCCACATCTCTGTTACGTTCATTGGAGGGAAACGACCAAACCCAATACTGATCATGTGACAGATCGCTTTGAAGAACGACCAGGAGTACTGATCAAACTTGTCTGCATCCTATGGACATACGACAAAAAAAATAATGAAAATGGTATATACATGTTGAATACCACCCATTAATAGGAATTATTTGTTTGAATATTGCTTCATTTTCAATTATTTTTTCTTTGCTTCCAAAAGAGGATTTATTTGTTAATATCCAAAGCTTAAAGCAGAACAGTGACAGATTAATACAATTGAGCTAACACGTGCGTAAACGTTTATCTATTAAATTGACTTTTTCAATGATAAACCATATTATTGATTCATTTAACATTGTGCTTGAAATGTCGCGCAAAATCCAAACGTTCATTGGCGGGAAACGTACGAACCCAACACTGATCATTTGACAATACGCTTTGAAGACAGAGCTGTCTACATTTAAAACTACATGCATAGCTGAAAATGACTACTCTCTTATGCCCTATTCGGCCTCCTCCTTGATCATCCTAAAATACGTCGACAAGATTCCTTACCTCGAGCCCATTGATGACAACCCAGCAATCTGGTGGAAAGTTCTGGAAGAATGGCACCAAGAACTGAATACAACCATTCCAGTGCATCAGCAATAGCATGACGAATACCAAATGGACGATCCTTATCACTGCAGACTCGACATTCAGAAGCTGGAAGAAGAATTGAAATTAGCTAAATTTACGTCATTCGTAACGTTTTCAAATTTATTCACCTTTTCCCCCGAGACGAACTTTTTTTTATTCAGCTGTAAAACATATTGGGAGTAAAATAGTCAGAATGCTTATTGCATACATGAACGTTGCTAAGTTTGACTTGTAGCTTGACCAACGTAGCAGCAACCACTGCACGATATCCACATTCCTACTACTGAAACCTAATGGTTTGTCATTGTGCGTTTGACAAAGAAGCGTACATAAAATTTGAAAGCATTACGAAAATGTTATATTGGAACAAACTTACTTCAATTGGAATAGAAGTATCAACATTTTTCTCTTATTGAATAGCACTGCATGAAATGGTTTGAAATTGTAAGATTATGGGGGAGGTCATAAAAAAGAGACAAATATTGTTTAACTCAGACATTGAAATAGAATCGATGTGTATTGATTAATTTCATTGCATATATAAGAAAATATCCCGCAAGGTTAAAAGAAATAAAAACCAATGATTATTGTTATTGCTCTGAAGAAATATATGATACTGAGAATTAAAAAACACGAACACTAAGGAAAATTTCTGGTTCGAACATTTGGCATGTTTGAGCATCAAACTTGCTTCAGCACCTTAGTTATTTGGGAAATCAAAAGATGCTGAAGTTTTCTGAAGTTTATTTTCTTTTCCCAGTGCACCATCTTCTCCGACTTCAGACCAGTGACTTCTGTCCAATGTCGATGTGACGAGTCACATTTTGATTCCCGCAAATCTCGTCGAAATATAAATAAGAGACGACTATGTTCCATTTTCGCACCAAAAGCGTGACAAGAACTACAAAAAATCAAACAATGACGTGAATTACCTCTTCAAGTCGATGTATATACCTCAAAAGTCTGGACAAGCGGAGTAATCGAAGCAGACTAAGAACTTTGGTCAATCTACAGAAAAATAAAAGAAAGAGGTGATAAAATACAGTTAAATTCATGAACAAAAAATGAACGTTGAAATAAAGACTTGTAAACTATTAAGAAAACTATTGGAAAAAATATAAAAAAAAACCTCCGCGTACCTCATCTTAACCCAGTATATGTTTGGAAACGGAAAATTATCACGAAGTAACTATAATGTGTGAAACGTACGGAAATAAATGAATAAGAAATAAAAAACGATAGATTATTAAAAACAATAATACACTGTATCAAATAATAATCTATTACAATAAAGAACAACAAAAATTTAAATGAAAAATTAAAGTAAAAAAGGGAAATAATCATTAGTTTTTTGCTCGTCGACTACTTAGGGGGTGATAAAGTGTTCTTGGGATTTAATTGTTTTGTGAACAAAACTATTTTTGTTTCGATCGTCAAGCCGTCGAAGATGGGGCGTTAAAACTCTCATCGCTACTAAAAATTTCCCTAGCGCTGTATAATATTTTCAAAACCCTATATGTACTCTCTACGAACGTGAAAAATCATAAAAGACAAAACAACTCCCATATTAAACACTAAATGTAATTTGACACAAACAATGAGTCAAGCAAGAGAACAATCTATCTATGTGTCCAAGCCCTAGTAAAACTACCTGAGGATCCGCAGAGCGAGGGCGGTATGTGATGTGTAGTCGACTTGGCCGATGAAGAGATAGATGTAGTCAAAGGGAAACGATGAGATGAAGTCTAGGAAGAACCAGCCACGGAGATAGCGAATGATGATGCTCCGACGGTCAAGGATGACCTAGGGATGAGAGGAAGATAAGCAATATAACATCATAATCATTATCATCATCATCATCATCAGCATCATCATCATCATCATCATCATCATCATCATCATTATCATCATCATCATCATTCCCCATCGTCGTCGTTCTCCTTTTCCTCGTCCTCATCATCATCCTCTTCATCATCATCACCATCACCATCGGCATCATCATTCCTATAATTATTATCATCATCACCATCACCACCACCATGCACCACCACCACCACCACCACCACCACCACCTATCACCATCATCATCACCATCATTATCATCATCATCATCATCA